>BSAI01000138.1:5434303-5449848 GCA_036245035.1 Adrianichthys oophorus
ATCGGGTCTCTTTCTTGCAGCGCGGATGCAGTTTAAAGGAACGCATCCATGTGATCAGTGCGCTCACTGGCACACCTCTGAAAGCCAGAAAGCAAAGCTCTAAATTGACAGGTTGATCTTTGTTTCAATGCCCACCCTATGGTCACAAGCTCTGGGTCATGACTGAAAGAACAAAGTCCCAGACACAAGCAGCCAAAATGAGCTGCCTCTGGAGGGTAGCTAGGTGCTCCCTTAGAGAAAGGGTGAGAAGCTTGGTCACCTGGAGACAGCTCGAAATAGAGCTGTTGCTCCTCCTCATCCAGAGGAGCCAGTTGAGGTGGTTCGGGCATCTGTTCGGAACACTCCGACCATGTCCCACTGGGTGGAGGCCCAGGGGAAGATCCAGGACACACTGGAGAGACTACGTCCCTCGGCTGGCCTGGGAACGTCCTGAAGGCCCCCAGAGGAGCTGGAGGAAGTGGCCGGGGAGAGGTAAGTCTGGACATATTTGCTTAAACTGCTGCCCTTGCGACCTGGTCCCGTGTGAGCGGAAGAAGATGGATGGATGAGAAAAAAAAATAAAAATTTAACAACAGTTTTAAACTTTAAAATGTACACTCTGTAAACTTAAGGGAATTGTTGAAAAAATGTTAAATAAAAATTGTAAAATTGAAAAAAAAAATACTGTACACTTGAAAGAAATATTGAAAAATAAAAAAATAATAAATGCAAATTTAAAACTTGAATAAAAAAAAACAAAAAACAAGAGTGCTAAAGCTGTTAACCAATAGAAAAATCTAGTTCATTTTTAATCTTCAAACTTTTCTTTCTCCCTTTTTGCTTTCAGTGCTCAGTTTTCAATTTCAATTCAGTTTTCAAGTACTTGCTGCTGAGCTGATCATATTTTTCACGTGGGGGTGAGCCTTTGAGCTCAACAAAAAAAAGTTGAAATTACAAATAAACTTTTTTGTCAGTTCTAGGTGTAGTTTTTTTTAAAATTGTTATTCAAGATTTAAATTTACACATATTTTTAAAAGGATCAGTACTTCTTTCAAGTTTAAAAAGTGAGGGCTACTTTCGAATTTAAAACTGTTTTCAATTTTTCATTTTTTAAATTTAAAAAGTCTTGTTTTCAAAATTTTCATTTCTTTTAATTCAACTTTGCAATTTAGTTTTTCATTAACTTTAAGCTGATCCAAATTTGACCATATACATTTATCTTTTTTTTTTTTTGTTTTAAATCACCCTTCTTTTAGACTTACAAGCTGAAAATATTTAATTTTTTATTTTAGTCTGCATCATATTGAAGAGAGGCCTGCAGTAACCTGATTTGAATTTCAGTGTGTCACATGGTCAAGTGACACAGATTTCTCATTGGCTGAGCACAGTGAGAGGGAAGACTCGTTCAAATTCTGTGGCTGACGTCACTAACGAGCAGGAGTCGGCAAGCGGGAAAAGTGCAGAGAACGGGAGACTTTTGATGAGCAACTGCCGTATTTTTTCTTTATTTTGAGGATCTGTAGGAACAATTTTTCTGGAAAAGACTCAAGTAAAAACTTTGGAGTTTGCACGGTAAGTAAGCAATTTATTTCCTCCAGCTAAGTGCATGCTGCAGGTGTTTTAAGCTAGCTCCGTCAGTGCTACAGGCTTCTGGGCTACTCGCGGTGACTGTGGCTGTAAAAGCAACTATTAACTTCTAAAAATGATAACTTGTGCTTTTTGTAATAAAAACATAGACACATTGAAGGGTTATGTCTTGCATTGCAGAGTTCATAGGAATGAGCCTCGATGTTTTTTCAAATGTGTCAGTGCTAATTGTGGGAAGACATTTTGCACCTACTCTGCTTTTAAGGGCCATTTTTATCGCATTCACAATGTGACTGCACCACAGAGTGATTCTACAGCCATTATTGCAAACTTTAAATGTGCAGTTTCACTATGTGTGCGCAATTTTTACACTGTGAAAGACCTTGTGTCTCATTTAAAAGACCACATTGCAGAAAGCAGACCCGTGTCATGTCCTGTAACTGGTTGTGAACATGTCTTTAAAGTAAAGTCATCATTTACTGCTCACATGTCTAGGAAGCATAAAGCATGCTCAGATGAAAGCATCAGTGAAATGTATAGGGAAACACGTTCTCAGCCCTCTAATGTCAGTGATGGTGGAAATGTTTTAGAGAGCGCAAATGCAGCTACTCCAACAACTCCAACAAACGTCAACACTGATATGTCTGAGGATATTAGTGAACCATATCTCAGAAATCTATGTCTATTTTACCTCAAACTGCAAGGACAACTCCTCATTCCTGCTTCAACCATTCAGACTATTATTGAGGAAATACAAAATGTGCACGAGTTGGGACTAGATTATACATTATCCAAAGTTAGTTCATCATTAAAAACAGACATGGGCTTTGCAGATGAAACAATTGCACAAATCTGCAATAGTATTAAAGAGTCTGATTTGTTTTCAGTTTGTCATCTAGGCCCACTAAGAACAACATATTCACTGAGTCAGACATTCACTCAAATGTTTAAATATACAGAACCAAAAAAAGTGAAATTAGGAATAGATGAAAATATGAAACAAAAGTCTGCCTATTACATCCCAGTGACACAAACATTGAAAAACCTTTTGCAGTCCGATTTATGGAAGTACGGAGTTTCACAGCAGTCTGAGACTGACACTGATGTATTTTCTGATATAACAGATGGACATAATTTTAAATCAAACCAATTTTTTTATTGAAAATCCACAATGCCTGAAGTTAATTTTTTACCAAGATGCGTTTGAAATTGTGAACCCCCTGGGTTCTGCTAAAAAGACACACAAAGTTCTTGCAGTCTATCTTTCTGTGGCAAACTTGCCAATTTACGTGCGATCCAACACTGATCAGATGTTTCTTGTTTTGTTGTGTGTTGAAAAAGACCTTAAACAGTTTGGAATAACCAAGGTTTTCTCAGAGTTGTTGGCAGATCTGAAAGTCCTAGAAACTGATGGGATAACTGTAGATGGAGAAACAATTAAAGGGGCTTTATACTGTATTGCTGGTGATAATTTGGGCTCTCACACTGTTGGTGGGTTTACTGAAAACTTCAGTCGCTCTCAATATTTTTGCAGATATTGTGAAATTACGAGAAGTGAGTTTGAAAGTGATCCAAACATTTGTGGTCCACAGCGTACTCCAGAGACCTATGATACAGTTGTTTCCAATCTTCAGGATGAGAACACTCAAGACAACAAAGGACTAAAGGTAAATTCTGTTTTTAATACACTTGAGTCTTTCCGCATCTGTCAGCCTGGCCTGCCACCTTGTTTAGGCCATGACATATTTGAAGGTGTCCTGTCATATGATGTAGCACTATTCTTAAAAAATATGATTAAAACAAAGAAATGGTTTCCATACACACTCTTTAACAGACGTGTCAAACAGTTTAAATACAAAGGATCTGTGGCACTAGCAAAACTGTGTGCTGTCAACTCAGAAGGATCAAAGCTCTCAGGCCAAGCAATCCAAAATTGGAATTTATTAAGGTTGCTACCGATATTAATTGGTGACAAAGTGCAAAACTTGCAGGATGAAGTATGGCAGTTAGCTCTTCATCTAAAAGACATTGTGGATCTGATATGTTCTCAAAAAAAATCTTTGCCCCAGATTGCATATCTTGATGTTCTGATTCAAGAATATTTGGACTCAAGAAAGTTATTATTTCCTGATGATTCTTTAAAACCCAAACACCATTTTTTTTACATCACTATCCAGCACTGATTTTAAAATTTGGACCATTGATAAGACTATGGACTATTCGTTTTGAAAGTAAGCATAGTTACTTTAAAAGATGTGCCAGGCACTTGAAAAACTTCATAAACATTTGTCAAATTTTGTCAGAGCGTCACCAGTTGTATCAGGCATATCTTTTAGCTGGGCAGGGCTGTAGTTATCTACTGCGAGTCAAAGACAGCTGTGTGTTTTATTCTAACCTTTATAGTGATGCTATTAAACATGCCTTAAGGGACTTTGCATTTGAAGAAAGTAATACCAGAGTTTCCACAGAGTTGGAGTATAAAGGCACTACATATAAAAAGGACACCTTCTTGCGTACAGGAATGATGAATGCATAGAATTTGGAGAACTTCTTGTCTTGATTCAGAATGACGATGCTGTATATTTTCTGATGGATATTCTGAAAGCAGACTATCTCCCTGACTACCATCTGTACTCTGTGTCAAAGGACAGGTCCATGTTACAGTGTGTTAACATTAACGACCTCGCTGATTTTTATCCTTTGGTGTCTTACATTCTCGACGGGCATCAAGTCATTTCATTAAAACGCAGTATAGTGTCAAAATAAGATTGAATCACATTCAAGGTTGACAACCTAGTCATTGTATTATTCTGAACATTTTCTCAAATAGAGCAACAAAAAAAAAAACATATTTCCTGGTAAACTCTACACTTTGCAGATAAATCAAAAAAGATATATCCCAATCTTACTTTATGCTGTGTAAATTGTGTCCAAATTTTTTTTTCTTTCTGATTCAAGGTGATCTTAATTCCTTACACGTGAAAATGAGTGAATCAGAACCTACTTTCCTCCACACTGCCATTATGGAAGTCTTACCAGAACTACCAGAGCCTACAAAAGACATCCTAGAAGAACACTTGCAGTCCATTGGAGTGGAGTTGTATGATGATCTACGATTCATAGAAGAGGCTGATTTGCTGCCAGCTTTGAGACCTGTACAAGCTCGGAAACTTCTTGCTGCCTGGAAATTGAAATGTGAGTCAAACATGATAAATGAGTTTTGTAATGCTCAAAAATGGATATGAATGTGAATGGGTAACACACTGAAAGTATAGTGTAAGCTTTGTTTCATATTGTTTGTTTCTTTTTCGCTGCAGACCAAACACCAGAGAACAGCACATCATCATCTGTGGACACCTCACCGGCACAGTCATCGTCACTTTTGTCTTTGTCACAGAGAAGTTCATCATCCACATCCTCCAGTAGCCCAGGGTTGAATATACATTGGGAGGACAGCTTTGAAATTCCATGGAGTAAGTTTCCTGAGGAACTTGTACAGTCTTTGGAGAGGGGAAAAAGACCCGGCCCAAAACTAAGGAGGGAAATGGTTCGCACCCTTGTTGCAGAAATGGTGAAAACGTGCTCTCAAATAAGTAAAAAACATTGTACTGCAGTTGCCAAAAAAATTGTGGCGAAATATCCTGAATCTCTGCAGGATGTGATAGAGGGAGACGTTATTGGACCCGGGTACCACTCTCGTAAAACAGATTCAAAACAGAGTTGAGAATGTGAGACGCAGCTCAACACCCAAAATAAGGAAGAGAAAACATCGTTCTGGGGATTCTGATACGGAGGAGATTCCACTGGAAAAAAGAGCAGCAATGCTGGATACTTACGGGTGTGTTAAATGGGATTTAAAATTTCTGCCCCTCTGAGAAACCCCAGAGAGCCAAGAGAGCAAGAAGGAAACACATAAGACAATGTTTCAGCAATCCGAGTCAAATCCCGAACAGGTCAAACATCTAATGAAAGCAACTTTTTATACACAGCTCAAACATGTCAACCAAGGCAAGAATATTAAATACCTGACAGAGGAGTGGCCGTTTTTGTTTGAGGAACTTGGGATGTCAGTCCATTTTAAGGAACTTACTGGGATTGGTCTTAAAGAAACATTCACACGCAATTTGGATCTGAAGGGAAAGTGGCTGCTGGACTACATGAAATCATTTTGCATCAACAAGAGCAAGAAGTTTCTTCAGACTCTAACAAGGCTGCAGGTGATGCGAGGAGAGCAGAGTGGCTGCTCAGAAGATGTTAAAGAGATGCTCCTGCTTTTGCTCTGCTATTTCAATGAGAAGGAGGATGCCATGTTCTTCTACATAGAAGATACATCCCTGGCGGATGAGGTCCAGCTTGACCAGGTGCCCTTGACGCCAACTGTTATTGTATGTGGTAAGTGAAGTTTCATGTTCTTCTAATGTTACATTATTCTAAAAGTTTTGTCTTTGCACATTGTACATAAGTGATATTTTTACTTTATCCATTGATCTCCATTAATCATATTTTATTCTCTTTGCTTTTTAGGACAGTCTTGCTATTTCTCAAGGAGGTTCATGCTGAGTTTGGACCGTTTCATCGTGCACAACAACATCCCGTCCTTCTTTTCAGCACTGTGCCTGATGTTCAGAAGCTACTTCTGCTTTAACATTCATTATCCAACTGAGCTGGCTTCAACCCTGGAGTTTCTGCAAAGGTACATATTTATGAGTGCTGTCATGCAATAAATTTTTGGGTGGGATTAATTAATCATGACCTGTAATTAATTGATCTAATGAATCTGTTTTTAATCTCACCATGGGCTGCTCATCCCTGGTCCTCAAGATCTACCACCCTGCCTGTTTTCCAGCTCTCCCTGAATTGTTTGCTGCTGATTACCTGGACCAAGCGTGTTCATTCAATCAGTATCTGGAGACATCTGATTTAGCTGATCAACAGCTAGCTGGGCTTGGAGATCTGGAAAACTGGCAGGGGAATAGATACAGAGGAACAAGAATGAGCATCCCTGGCTAACATAATTGGTGTGAAAAGCCTCATTTTTGGGGTAATTTTATTTAAATTTGGGAGATTGTGGCACAGTAAAATATCAAAACACAATTTAAAGGGTGTTCTTATTATAACAGACTTTTACAACCTTTACTTTTGCACCACTTAGGGGCAATTCTTCAATCTTGAATGATTAAAAAAAAAAGTACAGCAAAGAAAAAAGCCAAAGTGATCTAATTTAGCACATAAAAACTAACTAAAATATTCTGAGTAATCCAAAAACCATTGTTTTATTTATAACATTGTTTTTATGGCTGTAACGATAATTAATGAATCTGTTAAAAACAGATTCAAACTTGCCAACATGTTCATCGAAGCAGAAAATGTAAAAAACGATTTGTGCCTAAATTTAGAAATGCAGAGTAGGCTACATTACGTAGCGTGACACGCTTTTCCCAAACGTCATTATGTATTGCATTCGTGCCTTAAACGTCATGCATAATTGACGTATAATTGTATAATTTATGTATAATTGTTTACTTTATTAAATAGTTTTTTTTTTTTTTAGGAAAACAGACAGTTTGTTGTAAGGGGCAGAAAGAAAACATACTTGGCCTTAAAATACCTTTAATTCGTTGTGATAAAAAAAATCGTAATCGTGACTTTAAAACCATGAATCAAATCGAATTGTGGCTTGATTGCATCGTTACATCCCTAATTGTTTTATATTTGAAAACACAACAATATTTTTAATGCTTTAATTTTGGTGCTGACACAATGTGATTTCTTCCCAGTGCTCTTAAAGTCAAAGTGAAGAAATTCAATGAAGCGCTGGGTTATCTGATCTTTGCGTGATTTATTCATACTTCTTCGTATTTGATTACCCTCGATGGACATCTGTGCACATCAGTGAATGAGGGACGTATGAAATACTTAAATGAATTAGGTTTATCACTCATGTACCACAACAGACTGGTATTACATATGTGACACTATCTTAAGATAAAACCAGATAAGTGATTTTGCTTTTCATTTGTTATAGATGCTTTTTCTCAATCAATCCGGAAAAAGTAACCAAAGTGGAAAGTAAAAATTCTTCACGCCTCTCTGTGAATCCTCGAGTCCTTACCCTCATCCAAGAGCTTTCTGATCACGAGTGGCGTGATGCCTGAATGTGGACTGGATTCAGTGAGCTTCTATGGACTATTGACTGACTTTGGTCCAGTTGTTCCGCTTCAAGCACAGAGCCTATTCAGGCTGAGGAAACTCAAGAGTCAACCTGAACTCAGTCCAATTGAAAACAAATACCACCTCAAAAGATGGTCAGAGAGCGGATCGTCGTCCTGGACTTGCAGCCTTTCGTTTTTTCCGTTTTGTTAAAAATGTTCTTGTGTTAAAATGTTTCACCAGAAGCTTCAAAGCAGCCTGATTTTTTAAAAATTGTGTTTAAATAATGGGTTTGTTAGTTAAATTTAGTCATTTATGCTTTTTAATGAGGTGACCTTATAGCCTTTTTATCAAATAAACTTGTTTTTAACATTACTCTAAATTAAGAAGCCTTTATGTTTTGTGCTTTATCCCAAATGCACACGTGTCAGATGACTGGGTAAAATGATGAATCTATTGACAGAACTGTTTATTATTGGTTTACGTTGAAAGCACATGTTCTTATCTTGTCCTGCATAGCAGTACCTTACAGTTTCTGTTCAGAAGCAAAGTTCTTAAAAAACAGAGCTTGCATGTTAACTGCAAGGAAATCTGCTGTGTCAGGAGGATCTTTTTTGACACACAATTTTATTTTGAAAGGACTTGTATGTCTTGCTGTCAGATTAAAATACATCAAAATTGTTATATAGCCTATTGAAAAATATGACACTGTTATAACTGAATTATTGTTAGTATGTAAAGGTTACAAATATTTACAAATAAAGGACTTAATGGCTGCAAAAACATAAATGAAGTGCATTTTTGTAAACAGTGGAGTGAGATTTTGCGTCTCTCACTCGGTTCAAATGGTTCTTTTACCATTAAAGGTCGCAGACTTTAACATCTTGTCCACACATGTCAAATGAAGCTATAAATGATATTTCCAAAATAATTAAAATTCAGTTATTGCTGAGAAATCTGAGTTTGACATGGTTCTGATCCAGATCTCCACCCATCAATCCTCCTAGTGATTATTTCCAGGATTAAATGGATAAACTCCAGGCCGGCTTCTTCGAAGTGAATTAATATAAAAAGAGCTAAAAGAGCCAGTGTTTTAAACGGCTTCCTGAAATGAACAGATCCAGATTCAGCTCCATCCAAAGATCCAGATATCCCATCTCTACTGTATTCTTGAAACAGCTTGTAACGGAATGAGGGCGTGTCTCGTGACACGGGACACCCTTTGGATGTATGATAATGTAGGGATAACTACCTTGGCACGACACCGGCACTTCACAGTGCATTCAGTTTATCGTGGAGGTGTCATCAGGACAGCCATTCTCTCAAGGTAAGAACCTTTTTATTTTTATTTTATTAGATAGAACTACAGAACATCGGCTCGTTCTTTGTGTTCATTTATGATCTCAGAAAAGATGTGGAAAATATCAGATAAAAACCAGGAAATTGCTTCATGATGTTGTCTTCCAGAATAAAAAGAGCAGTAAAAAAAAAATAAGACTGCAAAAACATCAATGAAGAGGATATTTATGTCAAAATGTTATGTTTCATAAAAGGTAAAAAAGAATGTAAAAACAATTTCTGGAAAAAAAAATAGAAGAGGTCCACTGTGATCATATCCAAGTCCTTGATCAGGTCTTTTTCTCCTGGTTGCCAACGGTTTAGACATCATTCTACACATGTGCACTAGTGAGATGCAGTGAGGTTTGAAGTTCTATCTTTCACTGCTTCATAAGCTATCTCATATCAGCATTCTGGCATCAACAGGTTCAGACATCACCAGAGAGAATGCATGCTGTCTCTCACACACACGGAAAACAAAAAGTCACACACTGACTTTTACTAACCTGTACTTCTATATAAAGTCCAGATGTTTCTCCTTCTGGACAAAAATCTCTAACTTTAGAAGTCCTACTTAACTTCTTTGTTAACGTCTCTCAATAAAGATGTGTTGGTCCACCACTGATCATCCATTATTTTTTACCTCACGTTCTGATTGAAAGTCCCACTTCTTTCTATTGTTAATTATATCCACCATTTTTGCAGTCACTTACAGCAAAACATAGTCAGACACCTATTGGACTTTCTTAGCAACTACTGAAGAATACACATGAGCTAAAGAGCACCCTCTTCAGTTACTGCACAGCTACTGCCTTCCTCACCCAGTTTCTTGTGACTTTATGTCAGATTCGAACATGGACTTTAAATTGTCTAGACATAAATTACATTTTTTTAAACCGGAAATGTGTCACACAGCTCCATGCATAGAGTCCATTGTCATATATGTCAACAATGCAGTGCTCAATCCATCCAATTAGCAATGTTGCAAACCACTGTCATAGCTGGAACATAAAGAAGTTGAATTTGATGCATGTTTAAGGCCCACTCTGATGAAAGTTGTATTTTTGGTAGATATTCTTGTAGCTTTTATCTTATAACAGAGAAAATAAAGCTTAATACTGAGTTTCTGTATTTCTTTATTCAAATCTCTGTGAATCAGGAGCAGATGAAACAATGCAATTTGATAAAGTTTGTAGGTGTGACAAGCTGTCTGAGCTGGCATCTGGCTCTAAACTGTACAGCTGGATAGCTGCAATATTTCCATTTTTTTTTTCCAGTAATGTTAGGTTGGGGGTGTGACGGCAGTAAGCTAGCAGGAGAGAGTGTAAACAAAGGGAAAGGCAGACAGGCTTTCTCCTCGCCAACAGTCCCTCCCACAAGTCAAAGGTGAATTTCTGATGAACTACTGCTGCTCTGCAAAAACTGTGTCCTAAAAAACAACACAAATTTAGAATTTGCCTAAAACAGCATAATCATAATTAAAAGATCACTGGGAACAATTTTACAATAGATCAAACGATGATCAGAGTGAGACTTTAAGATTACATTTTTTTATGGTGCACGATAGGGGAGAAAGGTGGGGGAAGGAAGGGTAGCATTACTATTCTACCAAAAAAATCAAGTCAATTATTACAATAAGGGCTTCCTTGTGTTAAGGCCCTTAGTAAGGTCGAGAGCCCTTGTAGGACAAGGGCCACTCATACAACTTCCAAGGCCCAGAGTGGAGGTGCTGGCAAGCTATGGTGCACGCTGAATGCCCCCTCAAGAGGGTCCTCTGATTACACTTTTGGTTAGTCAATGGTGTAATGAGAAGACCCTTCAACAGTATGGCCCATCATTCAAAGGGCCCTTGCTGGGATTTCTAATCTAAGGGCTCTTCAAAAGTACACGCTCCTCATACCTCAGGCTCCCTGGTAGGGGTTTATAATCAAAAGGCCCTTCAAAGGTATACCACCTCATAACTAGGGCCCCCGGTAGGGATTCACAATCAGACGGCCCTCTAAGAATAACCCCCTCCTCCTGACGACTCCTGGAAAGTCAGAAGTCAGAACCTGCAGCCTCTGAGCCATTTTCAAAAGGGTTTTATAGCAGGGCTGGGGCCCTCCGGCATTCAGAGGATCCTTGAGAGGGAAGACCCTAGTAAAGCACACCTTCTGCTCCGAAGGGCACCTAAGTTGTCACGTTTTACAGGACCCCCCCACCTTTCCTGTTTCATCAGAGGCCCTACAGGAGGCTGTAATAGTCAGAGCATTCTAGAGAACAGGGAGCCTCTAAGATAAAAGCATATTCTTGAAGCACTGGCTCACCTGCTTCACCTGTCTGCACGTCCCTGATGTGCATACACACATTAAATTTCAATCTCTGTATGTCTGTAAATATCTGCTGATTTGGGCCTTTAGGGTGCGGCTAAACTTTGCAGCCCTTCCTCAGTGCAGAGTGCTCCCACAGACGCAACATGTCGACAGGCCGCTGCTTTCATCTTGCCCCCCCAATGAGGAGGTGCGTCACTGCGCGTCGCCCCTCGCACTCTTCTGTACTTGTATGAGCACTTTGAGTCTCCACCTTTGACCCATGTCCCACATAATTCCAACATGACTCAATGTTTCCTCTGCTTCTTAGTTATTTGAGGAATCAACAAGAAGTCCATATTATTCTGTATTTTACATGCACTATGAGTGTGTGTGTGCAATGGAAGTTGTTAATTGACTCTTATTTGTTTTGATGTTACACTTATGATTGTAAAATGAATGTATTTCAACTGGAGTGTTTACCCCGCCTCTCTCCTCTCTGAGTGTGAACCTGCTGGTCCATCAGTTCCATCCGTTTGTATGGATGTGTTCAGAGAAAAGTCAGTAATGTTAGATCATCTCTGTTCTTTGTCTTTCTAGATGTCTTTTTCTTGCTTCAAAGCGTCTAATCCAAACATCACAAGTGCACATCTTCTGTACCTCAACAACTGCAACAACCAGAGCCTGTGGGAGTGCCTGAGTCTAACTCCTCTTTGCTCCTTGATGTATCCACCTGCTCCTTCTCAATGCTTGGTGTGCTTTCAGGAGTCTCTTTATGCCGTTTGTTTCAAATGGCTAAATGAAACTCCAATACTGGAAGGAGATGGAAAGATCCAAATAGCAGAAAGTGGTAAGAAGCTACAGAAGCTACTGACACAGCAGGCATGCGACGTGCTTTCAAGAACGCACTAAATGGGGGTTCTTGAACACGCATTTAGCCCACTGGTGTTCACACACTGGACTAGCAGGGAGGGGCTTCTTCTTTTTTTGTGAATTAAAGGGGACACCATCCATATGTCACTAACAAATTCAAGTCCTTGATGGGTCAAAATTAACTTTCAACGCGCATTCAAAGAGCCTAAAAATGGTTGCAGAAACGTGTGTAGCTATGCATGAACGTGAGAGTTCTGATGTTTGATGCACGTTTGTACACAGTTTTTATTGAAAGTGGCTGTTTGAACGCATGTTGCCAAGAGTGGTTTGAACGTAGCTTGAGACTCTCAGATTTCAGGAGATTGTGTTTTGTTATGACACTATATGTAGAATAACTGAGAAAATGAATTGTTTGATTTGACCAAAGGAAACAATCAACCACAAACAGTGAAGACAGAAAACTGACCTTCTCTTTTTTTGCAGCTTGTCCCACATTTCTCTCTGAGAGTGAGTGTTGTTTGACTTTTCTTTTGTGTGTTTATGTCTTAGTTTTGCATTTGCAATAGTTAATCTAATAAGATGATGTGAGATTTTACCTTGGGCAGCAGAGTGGTGCAGTGGTTAGCACTCTCAACTCACAGAAAGAACACGCTGGTTTAAATCCCAGCTGGGACCTTTTTGTGTTGAATTTACATATTCTCTTCATGCGTGTGTAGGTTTTCTCTAGGAACTCTGGGTTCCTCCCACAGAATTGTCCCCAGGTGTGAATATGAGTGTGTATGGCTCTGTGACAGACAGGAAAACTGTCCAGACTCCACCATCATCAAACATTAGCTGTGATAGGCTCCAGCAACCCTCTGACCCCAAAAGAGATTCAGTGGTTTCAGAAAATAGATAGATGGACACTTAACTTTCTTTAAATATGAATGTATTGATTATTAGGTGTTTGGAGTTCAAAATCTAAATGTAGTCAGAGTTCCAAAAAATGTTAACTACTAATGTTAATTACAAGAAACACATGAATTGAAGTAAAACCAACACAACTCATGTAACAAAAGCTCTGAGGCATGTGGATCCATTAGCATCGGGTTTAATGGCAAAAGCACAAGAAGAGCAGGCAAAGACAAAGTCAAAACGGTCCAGGATCAAAACACAGGAGCTAAGTGGGAGACGAGGAAACCAAGGAGACTGACCGTTTAGACTGCACAACGGGAAAGTTAGTACAAGACTGCGCACTGAGCATGGAATGAGACAGGCTTAAATGCATGTGAGGTGATGACATGATGGGGAGCAGCTGGTGAAGACAGGAAGCGGTGACCAGTTGGATGACGGGAGTTGGAGTATGGCAGGAAGACGGAGGCAGTTAGTACTCAGTCGAAGGCTCCCTTAGGTGGTCAGAGGAGGAGTCCTTACAACTCAAATCAGTTCATTCATTTGTTTGTTCACTGATTTACTCATTAAGTACCAAATCACAACTGAGGTTGTCTTAAAAAGTCACACAAAAACATGAAACCAAAAAGTTTAATGTCAGTGGTTAACATGCATGTTTACATCTCCCTAAAAATACATAAATCTAGTTTGGTTTCATACGCTTTTATTCTTTTAGAAATAAATTACTTTGAAACGTGCTTTATAAATAAAGTTTTGGTTGATTAGTGCTTAGTCTGATCATTCATTCATTCATTTATTCATTATTTTTTCCTGTCTGTTATTCTCTGGACTTTGTGAATGTCAGCTTGAGGCTCTGATGAATCTGTTTTGTTTACAGAGAGGACGTCAGAACTGAGGAAGATGATGCTGATATTGACTCCCCTCCTGATCCTTTTCCATTGTAAGCTGAACAGTGCTGTCTAAATGCACTCGGTGAAATGCAGAAAAAAAGAAGAACATTTGTTGTACAAACAAACCCCACGTTTTTGTCCACATGGCATCACATCTGACCCAAGGGTATAAATCAAACATTTAACTGTGCAAAAGTTAATCAAAATGTATCAACTGCCTTTTAACTTTGTGTGATTTTAATTTATTCTGGTTTCTCAGATAATCTGTGTTTTCATATCTGGACCTACAATCTGATGAGTCAGCATTTTCTTCATCTCAAAACAAGCAAAAAAAAAAGAAAAGGCGGTTTTCAAAGTTTTGGTTCGAACGGTTGACCTGTTGTCTCGTGTAGTCTGAAGTGCAAATCTGTATCTGCAAAAAAACGTTTACATTTGCATAAAACCCACAAACCCAGTTGTGGTCACTGAAAAAGTGAAAGTCTTAAAGTTTCACTAAAAGTGATGTTTTCTAAAAGTAAAAGTCTAGCTACAAATGAAAGGAGGCCCTCTTTTGGAGTTGGATTATCTTGATCTTCGCAAGACTTCAGGTGAGTTTCAACACCTGTCACATGAAGGCGTCAATCTGACAAAATGAACCTTGGTGGAAATCAAACCCACTAGGCCTTAATTCTGTCTGTTTTTTTTTGTCAGGTGTTAGCAATCATCTGAACACTAGTGTGAACAATTGGACTTCCAACAAGCTCACTCCTGATTGGCGAGAGTGGTTTCCATAGAAACGATGACTCAGATTGATTTTGACCAATCACATCTTACTTAATGTTGTTTCCAACATGGTAGTGTCTGTATCACAAAAAATTGTGACTTCACTAAGTTGGAGCTTGAAGTAAGCCATTTTCTGTAGGTGATGTCACACTCACTCTGTCTAGTTTTCATGCAAATGAACCTCAGTCCAGTACAACAGTCTTAATGCAAATGAACAAAACAGCAGAAATCTGTAGAATGATTAAAACACTGGAACATGTTTCTGTTGTAAATGTTAGGAGCTAAATGTCACATTCAAGGAGTTTGATCCACCTGGAGTCAAATAAAAAAAATGTTCACAATCTGTTGCTTTAATATTACCCTAATGTGCAGAGCGCTCTTGCCTCACAGCAAGAAGGTTCCCGGTTCAAGTCCTGGCTGGGGGACCTGAAACGGTGTCATCAATGGGGGACCTTTCTGTGTGGAGTTTGCATGTTCTCCCCGTGCATGCGTGGATTTTCTCCGGGGACTCCGGCTTCCTCCCACCATCCAAAAACATGCTTCATAGGTTAATTGGTTACTCTAAATTATCCCTAGGTGTGAATGTGAGTGTGCATGGGTGTGTAATTGTGGCCCTGCGTCACACTGGCGACCTGTTCAGGGTGTACCCTGCCTTTGTCCACAAGTGGCCATGTTAGGCTCCAGCAGCCCATGACCCCGAGAGAGACCAAACAGGTTTAGAAAATGGATGGATGGATGGTTGTAAGATAAGCTTAAGTCTTGAGGTATATTAATCAAGAACTGCTGT
>BSAI01000138.1:5464848-5493045 GCA_036245035.1 Adrianichthys oophorus
ATCTGCAAACACTTTCAACCTGATCAGTCCACCGTTTTGAGGACTTATATTCCTGTATTCCCAGGACGTGGTGCATTTAGGGGAGCTGGGTGTCTCTGAGATCTGGTATCGGAGACTGTTGTTGGAGTTTGTGATGCTGCAATTTAAAGGTGAAGGTGCTGCAGCAGCTGCAAACAGAAGGAGAAAGAATATTTAAATGACAGCAGCTAAAAATGAGCTAAGAGCAGAGCTGGCAGCATTTTTTTTTTTTTTTTTTTCAATAAAAAAGGTTGTGTCAAACTGTTTTATTTTTAAAAAAAAAAAAAAAAAAAAAACCGTTATGGCTGACTCGCCAACGCCCCGGGCCGGCCCTGGATCAGAGGCACATTTCTAGAGACCGGTCAACAGCGCGCCTGGAGCTACAAACTACTAGCAGTCAATGAAATCACACGCTTCAATGTGTCCGAAACATTTTCCATCTCAGAAAAATATTGATGTACAGCACAGTATTGATGATCATACATAATGCATTTTAGAAAGTCTGAAGAAATCCGCCTGAACATGAACGCAACAGTCATTACGGGCATTCATGACGTCGTGAAATACAAACAAAAGTGAACTCACCGACTCTTTCCATAGATTTAGGAGGACAGGGAAGCAGTATCCCGCTCCGACGAAAGCTACTGCTCGTTGGTGTGGAGGCACGCTACCGTCTGCCATGACAGGCACAGCAAAGAGGGGAGGAGCTTAAAAGATTAAAGAGAACAGAGCCACAAACTCTGCTTCCAAATTCATAATTGAACATACCTTTTTGGGGGGTTTAGTTGATTATTTTAAAATAAATAAATGAAAGGAAAGCAAAAAAGAGCCTAATTTAACATCACTGCAGGTACATCTATCCCCACTCATCTTGATTCTGGGGTTTGACAGGAAATGTCCATTCAAGGTTGTGGATAATGGACAAAATGTTAAAGGAAGCATCCGGTGTTCACAAAAAGAGAAGAGGTAGAAAGGAATACTGGCGATCTCTGAAATTAACCGTCCCCAGGCGCCAAATGTGCAGTTTAAGAGTAAAATCTAGAGAAGTGCTTTTACTTTGAAATTCTCAAAGTCATTTCTGTTATTCTCTGGACTGAATGTCAGCTCGAGTTTCTGACCAATCTGTTTTGTTTATTGATGGAGACGATTTCTGTAAAAACTGAGGAGTTGAGGCAGACAGTACCAACTCCCCTACTAATGGAAAAAAAACCACATTTTTGTCTCCATGGCAGCAGATCTGACATGTGGATGTAAAATGAAACCCTTAAAGTTTCTGAAGCAATGGAATGTGACAGTCCCTTTAAAACTTTGTGAAACCAAATGAAAGTTGACAACTCAAGTATGACTGTGCAGAAAAATAAACAAAGTTCTGGCTCATCTGAAGTGCAGATCTGTATCTGCTCTGTCTAATAACAATAGGCAATGCGGGCAATTACCGGCAATAACAGTAGAAGAGAGACTTTTGAAACATTTAAGATTTATTACAGATTTATAAGAAAAAAATTAAAGAAGCAGCAAATGTTCAGGTAAAACCAGGGCAGTTTCACAGGCTTTCATAAAAAAAAAAAACGGCTTAAAATAAAACAGAAACCTTTGTTTCTGCAGAATTCTGCTGCAGATTTAAACAGGTTCTAGTTTCTGTTGGATTCTAAAAACCAAATTTAAAAGACTAAGGGATTTGATCCACGTCGGCGCCTCGTCAGTCGGCCTTCAGGGCGTACAGGACGTCGTCCTGGCTCACGTTGAGGCGGACGCGCTGAAGGACGCCGAGGCGGCTGTGCTCCAGCAGCATCAGCCTGCAAGCTCCCAGACGCTGACACACCGCCAGGCTCTCGGACACGCTGATGGGCTGCAGACCCTCCACTCGACACAGAGCCTGGTGCTGCACCAAAACCTGCAGAGCAGACACACCGTTCTACTGAAAACAGTCAATCCTGACTTGATGCTGGATGAATCCAAAGTTTACTCAACAGACATAAGGCATCTGCAGTGCACACATATAGTGTGAGCACTTAACGAAGCAAAAACTCTGGTCTGGGAAGAGTTCAGAGAGACCATGGAGTCAGCCTCCAACAAATTCTGGCAAAACCTCCTGCGTTTCAGAAGAAAGAAGCAGTTCTCTTTTTTGCCTTCTTTTAAAAAAGCATCCCTTTGGAAAGTCTAGTCTAGAATTCTGGAGAGGAGAATTTGACTGACAGTTGAACCTCTGATTCAGGAGGAACAGTCCAGTTTTTGATCCATTCATGGAGAATCAGATCAGCTCTACAGCCAACATGTTCATGGAAGTTCATCCAATCCACAAGTGTTTTGAGAATTGGTGAAAGCATTTGATTTTGTCCTTTGCACAGTCCTGGTCTGATCGACGATACAACGCCACAGTGGCTAAAGACAACTCATGTCCGGTCTTTGTACAACCACAGCAGGTTCTTGGTCTGTTTTGCTCACAGCAGGTCAAATCTGTTCACGGTGCTTGTTGGATGTCCTTTGTCACCAGTTGTTTTTTGTTTTGTTGACAAAATTTCCCCCCTTGGGGTCGGCTGGAGTCTGAGTCCGGCTGTCTACAGAACCGTTTTCATCAAACAGAGTGAAGTTTAGATGGATTAGGGGTAGAATAGTGATTAGCCACTTTCGTGAGATGGGTAGATGGACAGGAGAGGTGGAACAACTGTCCGCAATGTTACCTGAAGGAAAAAAGCTCAACCAAATGGCTAAGAGCTCAGATAGAAGTGGCAGAAAGGAGTTTCCTTATCAGGGTAACTTGGCGTAATTAGAGTGTAGATGGGAGTCGAGTTGCTGCTCCCCCACGTGGAAAGGAACCATATGGGGTGGGGTTAGGACATGTGGTCAAATTGCGACCTGGAATACTTCCTGGTGGGTCACGTCCAACTGAATGAGCCCCCACTGGAGAGGTGACATTTTTAGGTGTTCAGGCAGATTTCCGTCCTGCGACCGAACCCCAGAAACAGCTGCAGAAATGGACTGTATATGAGAACTGGACGGTGACCCCTCCCATCTCGCATTCCAAATAGGAAGTACCCGCTGGTTCTAAGAAGTCAAAATCCCATAGACTTCTATTGAGAAATAAACAGCTATAACTCAGTCATTTGTCAGAATGAATATTCTTGCTCTGTTATATGTTTTTAACATGTTTTTGATAATCCTATTTTTTTATTCAAAATGTTTGATGACAGATTCTCCTGGGTTCTCTTTCACTGATCGGGGTGTGGACTTCCAACAAGCTGACTCCTGATTGGTGAGAGTGGTTCCTATAGAAATGATGACTCAGACAGACCTGCACCAATCATCTGGCTCCAACATGGCAATGTCCGTATCACAAAAAATGCCAACTGAAGTGTTTTAATTTAGCAGGAGATGGACGTAAACCATTTTCTATAAATGACGTCACACTGACTCATTCCAGTTCTCATATACAGTCAATAATTTGAACCAAAAAAGAGAACTCCGGTACTCAAGTTGTTTGCAAATGTTCCTCGGTCCATTACAACGGTCTGAATGCAAAATAAACAAACAGCAACAATCTGTAGAATAAATAAAACACTGGAACATGTGTTTCTTTTGTAAATGTCAGGAGCTAAATGACACATTCAGGTGGTTTGATCCACCTGGAATCAAACCAAATCCAGCTGTGATCATTTTTCACCATCCAATGCTTTTATATTACCCTAATGTGAACGCACATTGTTAAAAATCTAAACCAAACCACTCTCCTGTGGTTTCATTTCTATTTCTAAACATTAAAACTCTAAGTACGGTTAACACAAAACCACACGTGACTAAACCTGACACCAGTAGATAACCCACAAGTCTTTAAAGTCTTTACCCTCATCATTGCTCCAGACAGGATAAACAAATGCTTGTAATCCTTTTATGGAGGTTGTAATGTAACTTGAACCCAAGTGTAACTCTGCAGCGTTCTTGCACAATGTACATCTGACACATTAGTAAAAGGCTGTGCTCCCATTGAAAGGAGGCAGCAGGTCTGGAGGAGCGCACTTCCTAAAATAAATCTTTGATTGGATCAGATCTTTGTTTTCATTCTGTAATACTGGACTTCTTTATGCACTTTCAGGGTTTCAACAAGAGAGAAAAGTGTAAAAATGTTCATGTCTGTCAAATGTGTGTAGTGAGAGGTTTTACAGCCTGAAAACATCTATAACCTTACATCACATGTTTCACTTACAGTGGGTTATTTTTAGAACACAACTCCTGTGATAAACAAGAAAAAACTGTAGTCACAACTAAAACAACCTTCACTAAAATGAAGAAAACCAGTTTGTTTCAATCATCAAGAGATCTCTTGTGTCTTCTCAGGCAAAAGCTTTTCAGTTTTAAGGAAAAATCAAACTAATTGTTTCACTGAAGTCAGTTTGACAAATAAAATAAAAATATAATACAATTCTTTTGAATGCAGAATCAGTTCATATTGCAGCCTTTTGACTCAATCAGTTCATTACGCTGGTGTGTGATTCAGTCCTAATGAGGGTCTGAATTGGGTGGAGGTGAAGATGGAGCTTTTGTTCCACCTGGAGGCATCTGTGATGTCACAGAACTCTTCCGATCAGGACCGCTCACTCATGTTTTTAGACATAAACCAATACAAAGACTACTTGAGTTTGCGCACTAAGTGAAGATTTAGACTTCATTTTGATAAATTTAGTGAGGTTTTATGGCTGACCTGTTGGAAAGTGGCCTCCTCCAATCCCAGCCGCCGAAACTCTGCGATGACAGCTCGCAGGAAGAGCTGCTCCTGCAAGGACGCACACCTGGAAACAGGTGGGAGTTAAACGATCTGAACACTCAGGCGACTTTCACGAATCCTGTTAGACAACTGAGCCTCACTTGATGGCAGTGATGTACGCTGAAGAAAACATCTCATTCAAGGCCTCCATCACATGACTCATCGCCACTAACCCCACAGCCGTAGGGGCGGCGGCTGAGTGTTCGCAGATTTCTGTCGCCCGGCGACAGATGTCCAAACACCGGCGGGCGTCGCCTGACAGAGCCGCCACCTGCGGGATCAGAAAACACTTAGGTGAGCAGTGACACAACGGTGGAGCTCAGAGCAGGCGGGGGAGGCGTGTCCTCTACCTTCCTGGACACCAGCTGCAGAGCGTCCTCCTCGAAGGCCTTCACCTTGTTGAGACGCGACGTGATGATCTGCTGCAGCTGCTTGAAGGTGTACGGCTGGAAGGACATCCTGGTCAAACCCTGGAAACATCCACAGAGCAGCTATTTCTCTTCTATTCTCTACTTTTGGTGTTTTCACACCGTAAATGAAGTGTTTTATTTTCTATCACAGATAAGTTGTTGTTGTTTTCTTTAGAACAGCAGCACAACACTGTAGTAATAAAGCTCCTCAGCCTCCACAAGGAGAGCTGTCAGTCAGTCACCTGGAGTCTAAACCAGTTGATCATGATCCCATTTTTAACATTTTGGATTTTGTTTACGTTTGCTGCATGATCCCACTGTGTCATCAGCCAGATGCTGCACTGACGCGGGTGTGACCGCAGAAAGGCATGAAAATGATTTACCAAAAGAAACTGAATGTTTTCTCAAAGTGAACATGAATTTATGACAGACTTTTGCTGTCACGTTCTAAATAAAACTTTAGTTTGTCATCAGCATTTCATCAGAGCATGAGAGTGTTGCTGCTGTAAGGTCACCAGGTATATGCTCCACTTCCGTCCGGATTCTGATAAAATCACTTCTTGTCCTACTGACTCATAAACCGCGCGTGTGGGGTGGTGGTGGGGGTGTGTTTTTCTCACAGCATGTGCCAGTTCTTGTTGTAAAACTAACCTTCTCTCTCGCTGCCTCTCAAACTCATCTGCGCTGTGCCAGACGAGCACACTACAAACAACTTCATCCTTTCAATCCCACTCTTTGTTTCTGACTTGTAGTTGCGTTGCAAAATTGCCAATTATTACACATTATTTTTATGCAGAAATTTACCGCATGACAGGACCTCAGTTTGCAGGAATTTATTTGAATATTCCCGCAATCCTGCAGTGAAATTAAGGCACTGCAAACATGTCCATGTAACTTTTAGAAGAATCTGCAAAAGCAAGCTTTTGGATTTCCTTGGCAACGCAGGTTTTTGTTAACCACGCCCACATTCCTAAAATGCTCATATCGAATGTCATATCGTATTCACTCAGCTTGAGCAAACGATTCACGTTTAAAAAAAACAGGGAAACGCCACTTTTGCAAGCTCAACATGCTAACCCCGTTTAAAATCAACAACTTCTAATTCCAACATTTTGCTCGAGGGATTTGGAGTCGATAGGAATAGTTGTCATTGGTAGCTGTAGTGTGATTTGTTTTAAAAATTTCAAGACAGTGGCCTCTTCTTGAGGTCAAAGGTCAACAAAGCTTCAGTGGCGTTTGTAGAATTAAGTTGGTGGCATGTGTGTGAAATTTCATGAAGATCTTTTTTGTGAAAAAAATGTTGCTCAAAGGTGCAGTAGGAGAGACAAACGGTGAAAATAACCGTGAAAAACGTCTAGATCAGGGGTCAGCATCATGACATGAAGTGGCAATTCGAAAATTTGTCCTTAACAACGGTGCCATCGCCAACTATAATGCAAACTATGCTTTCATTCACCCTTCGGCGTGTTCTTCCAGAAATTGCTACAGTGAATCAGCCTTCACTGATTTGCACAGACAGTTAGGCAGAGAGTTTTTGATGCCCTTCACTGTATTTTTAAGACACAGGGAGACGGTTAGGAAACAGCGTGAAGGATCTGGTTCCTGGGAACCACCAGATCCTACAGCCAGAAAACTGAGCTATCCGGCCACCTCTAACTTTAATACAAAAAACTTTTACAATATATATGAAAAAAAAAAAAAAAATACAAACAGCAGGTCAAATAGCTTTTTTGAACATATTTTGGAATTAACTCAAAAATGTGCTTTGATAAAAATATTGCACCAGGAAAATAATTGAAATAGTATTGCAACCCGTTTGTTTAAAAACCAAAAGTATTGCATTTGAGGAATGTCATACCTACAGCAACAGAATCGGATACATCAGAACGAAACACCGTCAATAATTCTAAGAGCTTCACAACAATGAAGAAATACCCATATGCTTTTGGCTTATTTATCTTTTGTCACTTTATGAGACAGGACCTGAGTAACTACATGTAAGTTAATTCTGTGATGGTGTTTTATTGCATGTTAAATGAAACGTGTTTACTTTTTCGCTAGCTTGCCAATTCTAGTAATTTAAATTTACTATACTTGCGTCATTCTTCCTTTTCACTCCCAATAATTGGACAGGTTATCAGCTGTAGTTTTAATTTTAAAACTTGGTCACATTTTATATTGACATCTGTCAGAACAGAAAGAAAGTCTGAGTATAATCTGACCTTCTTTGGTTATTATTCAACAAACTGAACGTATAAATCAATCTTTATTTATCAAACTTCTCATGTGTTGCAGCTCAAAGCGCTTTACAACAAAATACAAAAAAAAAAAAAAAAAGAGAAAAATTAAAAATACCCCCCCTCACCCTGTGCACCACGCCTCCCTTCAATTCAACCCATGGGACACCCCCCACCCCCACCCCCCAACACCACCTCCCCACACACAAAAATACAGCCAGGGTTAAATGACTGTCATGAAAAAGACATAAGGCTCTGCTGTGATTAAACAATATTTTAGGAATCTCTTCTACCATCAGCCGATCCTCCACAGAACATCACCACAGCGCCCACCCGAACCAGACAGCAACAGGGTCCACTCCACAGCCGCGATGCTACAACGTTAGACCCATTGATATACAGTGGGTACAGAAAGTGTTCAGACCCCCTTAAAGGTTTCATTATTTGTTATATAACAGCCATTTGCTAAAATTATTAAAGTTCATTTTTTCCTCATTAATGTGCACACAGCAACCCAAATTGAAAAAAACCCCACATTTTTCAATGTGATATTTCAGTTTTTTTTTTAGTAAATCTGCAAAAATTCTGTGTTTTTTGTCAATATGGGGTGCTGTGTGTACATTAATGAGGAAAAATGAACTTAAAACAAATTTAGCAAATGGCTCCACTATAATTTAAGGGGGTCTGAATACTTTTCGTACCCACTGGTTAGACCCCAGCTTCTCCAGGGAGGCGTCCAGGAGGCATCGGGACCAGATGCCTGAGCTACCTCAACTGGCTCCTCTCAATGAGGAGGAGCAGCGGCTCTAGTTCGAGCTCCTCCCAGGTGACTAAGCTTCTCACCCTATCTCTAAGGGAGCCACCCTATGGAGGAAGCTGATGTCAGCCGCTTAAATCTGGGACCTCATTCTTTGGATCATGACTCAGAGCTCATGACCATAGGTGAGTATGGGACCGAAAATCGACCAGTAAATTGAGAGCTTCGCTTTGTGGCTTAGCTCTCTCTTCACCACAACAGACCGGTACAGCGACTGCATAACGGTGGACGCCGCACCAATCCGCCTGTCGATCTCGCGCTGCGATCTTCCCTCACTTGTGAACAAGACCCCAAGATACTTAAACTCCTTCACTTGGGGAAGGAGCACTCCACCCACGCAGAGAGGACAAACTACCTTTCTCCGGTCGAGAACCATGGCCTCAGACTTAGCGGTGCTGACCCTCATCCCAGCAGCTTCACACTTGGCTGCAAACCGTTCCAATGCATGCTGGAGGTCCTGGCTCGATAAAGCCAACAGGACAACATCATCTGCAAAAAGCAAACCAAACTAGACTCTCTCCAGCCCCTGGCTGCGCCTAGAAATTCTGTCCATAAAGACTATGAACAAAACCGGTGATAAAAGGCAGCCCCGCTGAAGTCCAGCATGCACGTGAACAGCTCTGAGTTACTGCCGGTCATGCAAACTGAGCCCCTGCTCCGGTCATACAGAGACCAAACAGCACTGAGTAAGGCTCCTTGGATCCCATATTCCCAGAGCACCCTCCACAGGACACCACGGAGCACGCAGTCGATGCCTTCTCCAAATCCACAAAACACATTTGGACTGGGTGAGACAACTCCCACAAACCCTCCAGCACCCTAGACAGGGTGTCGAGCTGGTCCACAGTTTTAAACACTTTAATTTCATATGTACAATATGCACATCCATCTTTGTAAAAGTTGGGATGTTAGCCGAATTGCTTCCTTACCCCTACGGCTCCGCCCTAATGCTCTAATTGTAGAGTATTGTAGGGGCATTTGGAGCTGTAGCGGTGTCCTATTTTGTTTTTTAAGGAGGAGCCGTAGCGCTATCCCTCTGCCAGTAGTGTGATACACGTCCCGATGGTGATGCAGAGGAGATACAAATTTCTTTGCGTGGATGTGCTCTGAAGCCTATAAGTTTACATTTAAATGTAAATAATGACTTCTTTGTTCTTTCATGACTGTTTAAAGTTATAAAACCGATGTTATGTAATTTCCGAGCGCTGGCAGATGACCGGCAACCATTGATGATGTCATCGAGGACTAGTCATGTCTGGATTTGAGGACACTATTTTTCCATATCTCTCCATTTGGAAGGCTAAATGTAGGGGTACGGAAAAGCCGTAGGAGTCAGGGAGGATTTTGAATTTGGCCGTCGAAACGCAGACACGCTGCCGAGGCCGGCTTTAGGATGTCATGAAATGGACGGCACCTACAAGGAGCGAAAGGCAATGTCTCAGAGATCGAGGTGTCCTACTTCTGGGTAGAAAAAAAACTCATGAAAAGAACTCACATTGTTATTAAAAAAATGTGTTCTTTAGTGTGACACAGGTAGTAAATGAACACATACATGGACATAGTTTACTCTAAAAGGCTTAAGAATAGTGTGATAAAAGCACTTTAACAAACTTACAAAGCATAAATTATTTTTTTAAAAAAACAGGAAAACAATATAGAATAAGATAAGAAGTAAAATAAATCTAATGTATAAATAATGTCAGCTAAATCAACTTAAAACAATACAAATTAGAATAACTAGATCAAGATATACTATAAAAAAAAACATGTGCAGTGAATGAAATGCAGAGATAGAATTTGGAAAGTTCATTATTTTTCTTAGCAGGTGTTTGTGTTTTTTTTTTTTAAAAGAGCTTTACAGCTTCAACACAAGTTTCCCACCTGCGACTTTGATTCATATCATTATAGAAAACGATCCGTCAAGTTTCTAAGAAGTGGGGAATGTTCCAGTCAATATGAAACTAGAGGATAAAGAATTCAAATGAGTTTTTGGTTTCCTCTAATTTCTTAATGAGTTTGTAAACGTCCTGCTGCTGCTGTTTGCAGCACGAATGCTTTGCTCTCTCTCACCAGTCTGCTGGCTACCCTGTTGATCATGATCCTCTCGGGCAGGTCCATGGTGTTTGCGATAGCCAGCACCACCAGGCGGGCATGGCGGCGGCTGGGCCAGTCGAAGAGGTTGTACATGACATTCTGCTTCCTCGTCCACAGCAGGTCCAACTGCAACGATCAAGAAGTCACCGTCAGGATGGTCAGATTCTGTTACGCTGCGTTCACACCAGACTCGGAAACACGCATTTGAGCGGCAGTCTCCAATGAAGAATCTATGTAAATGCTCACATATGTGCATTTTGGGCTTCAGTGTTTGAAATTCTCACGTTAACACAATGCTACGCAAGTCTGTTTTTGGGCTCTACATACAAAACGTGCAGCCATTGAGCGCGCGTTGAAAGTTAAACCAGTTGAACTTTGACCAATCAGGGACTCAGATTTGGTAGCAACGTATGGGCAACATTTTTCAAAACGTGGAAGTACCAACTGGTACGGCGGGATGTAGATGACACCAAGTCTTTCATATATAGGAATGGAGCTGAAAAAGAAAAAGCCCGGAGCAAGATTAGTAAGGTTTGCAACGCTCCGATATTTCGCACCAAACCTCTTCCAACTGTGAGTACATGTGAGAGTATTGGGTAGTGATGGTACTGTGTGAGCAGCATGTTAGAAGCGTGTTCAAGAATGCCCGTTTAGCGTTCCTGAACTTGCCCGGTGAATGTAGCTTTGGAGTTTTTGGCCATTTTTCTTTTCAGGTTTCAAACGCCAAGATTCGAGTAGATTTCAAGATTCAAAAAAGCTTAAAAGAAGTTAAACAGTCTTTAAAAAAATGCTTATTCATGAATAACATACTTTAATATGTAATGAATGTTTTGCACACTCATGAAAATGAACGAACAAACAAAATCAATGTTGTTCATGGATACACTTAAGAAGGGAATTCACCCTGTGGAAAAAAACAAACAATTGAAATGACAAAGTAAAGTACCAGTATACAAAAACCACAAAAAAGTTGTTCACCTTTTGGTATGTCCCCTCAGAGGTCACCACAACGGATGAATTGCACTGATTTGCATGGGTATTGTTTTTACGCCGAATGCCCTTACTGACAGAACCCTGTATTTTATCCACGCTGGGCCCGGCACAGGCAGAACCAGACTTTGGTCTCTTGTGGTTACATAATTAGGCATTAGTGTAAAGGATCGTGCCTAAGGACCCACACTGGATGAAACTCACTGCGCCCCCTAAGAATTGAACTCCAGTTTCCTGCGTGCCAGTCTGACACCAAAAACCACAAAACTATTTCACATTGTCTCACTCTCAAAGTGAATACTGACAGTTCTCTTCTTGCAAATGCGATCCACATCAAAGCAACTGAGAGAGAACATTTGTTTCATTACCTAGAAAAGAGAGCAAAGACTGAGACGTCGGCATCTTTACATCTTCACATCTTTATTTCTCACTTCTGCTTTTGAGAAATTCATTTTTTGTCTTGCTGTGCAGACAGATGGTTTTAGAATACAGAGAGCAATAAATGCAAAACCATCTTCTATTCAGAAATACAGACAGAAATAAATGTACAACATTTATTCCTTTTGATATGAACATAGCATAACCATAGTTAAAACAACCACATTGATCAGAGTGAGTGTCAATGTATATTTATTCTGCTGTATTTCATTTTAATTACACATGCAGCAAAATAGCATTTAACTCTTAAGCTAAATTGATCAGGGACCAGTTTTTGTGTCCATTTCAACCCTGAGTTTTACATTTACTCTTCAACTCCTCTATTGTTTTTTAACTCATTTCAAACAGAAGTTCTGTCAGAACCGCAGAACTGTGCAGCACTCGAGTGCTTCTGCAGATTCCCAGAGTTTTAACACAAAGTTTAGAGAACACATTGAAAGACTTGTGTTGAGAATGTTGAGCTTTGTGAACTGACAAGATGAGCTTCACAGATAAGCCTTGTGAAAAGCAACAAACACTGTGAGAGTGTGCACAGTTTGTGTTGAGTTACTACTGATGACAGCAGATCCTATCAGAGCTCTTCAGACTCTGAGCTGGGATCTTAAGTATCCTTTATGAGCAGATCTAATCTGAAATCAGGACAAACGTGGAGATCTGAACTGCAGACCGAGTCATCACCAAAGCACAGAGCAAATGTCTGGATACAGGCAGAACATTTATGCCCAGGCATGTGAACACACAGAGCTCTTGGTTGCCTGAGCATCTGCCCTTTTGCCTCGTATTAAAACTTGTCCCACACGCGCCCTCTGTGTTTTTTAGGTCCACAGCAGTCACTGACTGAAAGGACCGTATCGTTTTCACATACGGACATATTTCTGCTCCTTTGGGCGACCCCCGCCATATGCTCGAAAACTAAAATTTGCACACACCTAGTACCCGGTGAAAATGAATTTTGGGCATGGACTTTCACTGGAAGTGGCCGCTTGAACACGTGTTGCCGAGGGCGGCGTGAACGTATTTTGAACGTGTATTGAGAAAAACACGGCTATCATGTCTAACGTGTAGCATGCTGCTGTGAACAGGAACTGTGTGTGTGAGACGCTACAGTTCATTCTGCACAAGAACACTGATTGGGTTTTTCTCACTTCATCCACCAGCAGCACCGCTGTCTCCTTTTTCGGCGCTGGATTGCTGAACCTCTTCTCCAGCAGCGCTGCAGCGTGATCAGCGGTGGCTTTCTGACCAGTCAGCTTCTGCAAATATCGTGCACGTTCAACTGGATGGAAAACATGAATCTTTAAAGTGCAGCTTTTAAACAATAAAAACCCACAAAGAGCTGGTTGTTGTGGAAAAAGTGAAACACACTGAACTTTCAATTGGAGCTGATCCTCATCTAAACTAAACTTTTACAAGTGTCACTAAATCACTGACCTTTACCAGCTTGTCTGTGATATCATTTGGTATTTTACTCATGAAACTATGACAATCATTTTTGGTGAAGATTGTGAGGCTCAGCTGTACACACCTGTACGTTGAACAAAACAGTTTCTTTCCATTGTGATAAACAACCTACAGCTTTTCTGTGAAATACTAATATCAATAAATTTCTAATGAAGATTTTTCCTGTTTTGTTTGATCATTTTAGAACTGAAAAGTAGGACTAATCTAACACACAACTTCTTCTGACTGAGTTTTGTTTACACAGTGTTTTCCTCTTTTTAAATTTTAGAACTTATTTTTTACAAGATAATTGTTTGGTTTGCTTTTTCATCCTTTGTTTTCTTTTGAAAAACATTTTAGCTTTTATTCAAGAAAGAAAAGCAAATTTTCAAAGGCTGATCATGACATTGAGGCAGCATTTAGCAGGAAACAAGGATTTCTAACACTGCAAAATCATGAAAAAACAATAGACTAGGATTAATTTATCTTGAAATTAATCCAGTTTAGAATTCGGCTAACTATAAAAAAAGTGTCCAGAATAACTAAATGAGGAGTTTACAAACCCAGGCCTGACCATTTGACCTTGATTCCTCATTTAGCACACCAAGATCACAACAGAGGCAGCACAGGATCAATTCCCATGGTCATTAGACTTCCCTTAGATTAAAGTTTTTCTTTTTATTTAGTTTTCAATCAAAGTAAAGTGTAACTTTAGTAAAGCGAGTAGTAATTATGTGTCACTTGAGTAACATGTTTGGACTGAAGGAAAAGATCCTCCACCTGCAGGATTTGGACGTAAGCCTGATGAGGGTCCGTCATCTTCATCCCATTGATCTCGATGAAATGAAACGGCGAGATCTCGTCCATGTCGGCTGCGTGCTGCAGGCAGCGCATCACCTCGTGCACGGTGGCCGTCTTCCCCGTTCCCGGCACGCCGGAGATGTACATGCACCTGAGACACAGCGGGAGTGAAACCACAGTGTTGGTGTGGAAGGGGAACCATTATAAGAAAAAAAACTGCCCTGTCTCAACGGGAAAACCTTAAAGCACTCATTTTGTAACATGACCAGCTATAGTTCATCACAACTGTCAGGTTTAGAGCCTCAACTGAACAGCAAAGTGTGAGAAACTAAAAGAAACATTCCTGTCAGGTGAAAAGATTGTGACAGGTGATAAAGATTTTTATAAACTTCTCATAAATGTGAACATTTATATATTTTTTTAGGTGTAAAATGATCAATGACGCGATGTGGTAATAAACATAAAACATTCTGATCTTAGAAACCTAAGTCCTAAAGCTTTTTGACATTGTTCTGTTATGCAAGCGCCCTCTACTGGACAGAAGTGAAATCAGGCACTTCACCATGAGTTAAATCCTTTAAACTAGTGAGTTTGAGTTGCCATTAACATCATAAACAGTAAATGAAAAATATTGATATTTTCCTTTAAGTCATGAAAGTTGACCTCAGTTTGTTTTTTTTAATCATAAAAGTGCAAAGAAGCAGTTCTTGCTCTGATAGTTTTCAATATTTTCACAACCTCATTTTCTTTTTGTTTGACCATCTTTCGGCTTATGGTTTCAAATTAAACATGTACTTGTGAAACTTTCTTAATTACAGCTATTTTATTCCCATTCTTACTATTCAGTTGGACATTATAAAATTATTTGATCTTGTTTTCTCACAGCAAAATTCACATTTATTAAGCTAATTTAGCATTTGACAGTTATTGCAGCAGTTTTTGCGGTTTATATTGAACTTTATGGGTTGAGTGCAACCTCTTGCATACTTACATCACTTAAAGGCTTTATTAATTATTTTAGCTTCTTTTGTTTTTAGTGCTTAATGATTCTCCCTTTTGTGCTTCTTTCTAACTCTGCATAAAGCAAACTGGCGAGAAAGAAAAACTGCAGTTCTGTTCTTTTCCTAAACCAGAGGTCTGCAATCTGAGGCTCCGGCGCCGCAATATTTTTGTCAACTCATTCACCAACAGTTGAAGAAAAGTACATCTCTTTGCCAGGCTCTTTGTAGCTGTAATGCTCTAATGATCCATAAAGCTGTGCACATCCTAGTATGCCAAAGTTGTACTAAAACATTTGGACAGGTTTTTGTGTATCGTTTATCACCGAAAATCTATTGGGGGTCAGTGAGCACAACCAGAATTAAGCATTGCTGGATCATAAGGCAGATTTTTTTTATTTTTGTAAAAAAAAAAAAATCAAGGATTCTATGTGCTCCATTTGGTCCAAAAAATATGGTAGGGGTCATTTAATTAGCTCTGATTTAATTTTAAATTTGTTAAATTTGTGAATTTATGGCTGAGATGCAACACAACCAGTAAAATTAACAATTTATATAGTTTTCTTTTATATTGCCGCTTTATTTTGAAAATGTGAACATTAAAAGTTATATAATATTATATTCATTCATTCATGAATGAATAATATTATGTTAAAAAAAATGCTATTTTCCCAGTTTTTTAATGCCAAAACACAACAATTCATTGATATTTTTCTTATTAGTAACAACAACAAAAATCCAAATCCATGTCAGACTTTGTGGCTTCTACTGGGTTGGAGTTGGTGAGAAATTGACCTGAGTGGCTCTTTTAGTGTTGAAGGTTGCAGACCTCTGTCCTAAACCATCAGCATCCCCACATCCTGATCAAATAAAGTCATTTCAGGTTGTGAGCAGTCTCACCCTCCAGTGCCGTCCAGGATCTTGCTCTCCACAAAGCTGTAGATGTCCTGGAACTCCTGCTCCCTACAGGGTAGAGACTCCGGCACCGCAGACACGTGCAACCTGTGGAAAAGCAATGCATTGTGGGGGAACCATATTATGACCCAATTATAATACGGAGCATTTTTATTGTAATTACTGTGTATCCAAGTTACCAGACTTTTCTGAAACTTGTACATAGGAATGTCTCAGCTGCTAACAGCTTTGAGGTGCAGAACTGAGCATGCTCAGAAAAACAACATCCTACAGTTTATGTTTAAAAGAAAACTCAAAAAAATGGATTGTTAATTCGATAGAAACTTATAGCTAAAAAAAAGACGGAGACATCAGGTTACAAGGTAGACAGAAACCTAAGTTGATGAAAAATATGGAAAGCTAAAATGTTTAGCAGCTCAAAAGAAAAATACACTAAAATACATTCCACCAACAGAAAATAAATACTTTAAATGTATTTTTTGTTGTACAATGGTCTAAATATTGTCCTTTTTAATATTATACACCTACAATAAACTTGTTTGTGTGTACATGTAGTGTCATTTAAACTTCGGCGAGGATTTTCACCTCATATTTTTCATGAGGATGTTTAAGTTTTGCTTTAAAGGCCGAATATCTAAGTTTTTTTGTGTGCAAAAAATAGAGTTTTAGCGGGAGATAAATGTTAAGTAAAGATAAGAAGAACATGAAAAAATAAAATCATGTAAAAGTCAACTCAGAAATAATCTCTAAACTAAAAAGTAGAAATATGCTGTGAAAAACAGCCTTTAGACCATCTGGATCTGGATAACTGCTGACCTGATTCTGGCCTCCTCCAGCACGTTGGCGGGCTGTCGGGTTGGCAGCAACCTGCTGGGGATGCAGGGCGTGGCGTGGCGTGGGGTCCGCGGCGTGCTCGGAGGAGCCTGAGGAAGCAGAAGCGATGAAGAGGGGAGGAACCCTCCAGCGGACCTCCTCTGCGGTGCTTTCAGAATCCACACTCACCTTCCTGCTCGGAGTCCTCCTCGGTGTTCTGGTCGTCGGGCGGGGATTCTGCCGAGATCGAGGCGTCTGCGGCGCCGCTGCAGAGGACCGCCTCTTCTTTTTCACCACTTCTTCATCGCTGTCGAGTCCCTCTTCCCATCCACAATCCTCCTCCTCCTCGCTGCTGCTCTGCAGCTCCTTCCTGGATGGAACAAACTCGTCCTCGTCGTCTGTGTCCGAGTCTGGGTCGTGCTGACCGTTCAGCAGATTCCTGAGGAAACAGAAAAGACTAAAACATGTGACTCGAGTCCACGAGTCACATGTCAGCGAAGTGTGGCAGGTCTCTGCACTCACAGCTGCTTTCTGATCCGAGACGACACCTTCATTGCTGACTTCCTCCTGGAGCTCCTGGGCGTGGCGCCATCCGGCAGCTTCGGGGAGCTTTCGCAGTCGGCCTCTGGTCTGCAGCAAAAAATAAATAAATATATATATTAAATGAACAAACATTTTTCAAAACTGGCTAAGAAAAATACAAGACATGTCATGGAAATGTGCCAAGAAATCAAATGAAATAATAAAAAAACACTGGTTTCATTATTTAACTGAAGCTTAAGAAGTCTTTCACTAATGCATGGGTTGGAAGATTATAAATGTTTACATACTATTTAGTTTAAGTGCAGTTTTTAATACAAAGGTTTGGGTACATTTTTGTTCTCTTTAAGAAACATCTGTTTCAGTGAATTCAACATGAAAGAATTTATTATGACATTTTCAGAGCCTCCATTGCTTTAGACCACAGTTAAGGTTCTGTCCTTTTTTTGATCATTCGAGTTCAAGTTTCATGAAAGTAAGTGCGTAAAAACTAATAATAATAGTTTTATTTAATTGTTCTCTTATTTTAACCATTTTAGCACTACACTAAGCCGTTTTGTTTAGTAAATTTTTTTTTTGCTTACTTGACATTAAATTAGTGCCATCTAACACTTTGCAAAGCGTCTTTAGTGTAGCAGCTGTAGCACTTTGGACTAAAATTATTTTTCTTTTTCTGCATTTTTTCAGTCATGCATCGCTGTGTTGAGAGTTTTTCTAAATCAATAAATATTCTTTTAACTTACTTTGAAGTTTTTTAATTTAATGTTTTGTTGCTTTATTTGGTTGTTTTTAGAAAGTTCAGCACTAAGATGGTCGGCAGCGCTTCACTTTTACAGAATAAATTAGTGTTCAAACTGTATTTCTGAAGCAATGAACTTTTTAGACGTACAAAACTAATATATAAAACATAAAACTTATAAAATGCAGTTTTCTGTTGTTAAATGTAACATTGCTAGTGAGCATGTTACATTTTGCAATTAAACTTTTTGCTATTTTCGGGTTTCTTGCGCACTTTCAGCCGAGCTAGAATTGACTGTTTCATAGGGAAGTTTCAGAAAAGTAAAATGGTGAGTTTTGGTGTGGACTGATGTGCAGAATTTGAGGTCAGAAGGACTCACAGGATGCCCAGAGCCGGCTCCTTCACGCTCTTCACTTCTTTCTTTCGGGAAGGAGTGGAAGCTCTAGGAGCAAGCACAGCAAACATCAACCTCCTACCCTCTAACAACTGTGTTTCCCCTCAAACACTTCACTTTTTGTTTTACATGTAAAGGCTACACTGAGTGGCAATGCAGCAGTAAGCAATAAAACCCAGAAATAAAACCATCATGTTCACACGGGCATTTCCAGGAATATGTGACCGTTCCTCATTTTCACTGCGATTCCAGCATCTGATCAGCTGTCGGGATTGGACTCACTGCTGCCCCCTCATGGCGGGGTTTCTCCTGCTCAGTGTTTACGGTGACGCTTGGTAAACTGTCAATAGGCTCGTCAATCTGTGTCACTGCAACTTATTTAAATGAAATACTTTAAAGAGTAAAAACAAAACATGCCTGAAAACACCTGAAACTTCATCTAAAATAACTTTTTTTTGGCAAAGTTTGTTGAAAACAAAAAGTATTTTGTTCTTAAAAATCAGAGGCTAAAACCAAACTGCAAATGTCTGCAGAAAGTTCTAATAAATCCAATGATGGTGATATTTTAGAGATAAATGTGATTTTAGGTTGAATTTTCTTTATACATTTCCTTCATCATGAGGAAAAAGTAACAAGAACATGTTAAAAACATTTTTAGAAATATTAAAAATGGTCACTTCTAATACTGAATTTTTTAATAGTTTATTTAAACATTTATTATTGGATTATTATTAGAAATTTGATCAACTTCAGTTTCAGATTTTCAGCTTCAGAATTGTTTTGGTTTTAGCTGTGACTCGTCTCTTCTTCTTCCATCTTAGAAAAAGTGTTCCTCCTTTAACTGTTGGTTTGTGTCTGGAGTGACAGGTGTGTGAACGGCGGCCGAGGATCTTAAAACCTGCAGTCTTTCGGGAACAATGAAAATAGAAGGATTTTTTTACGCTAAACCTAATAACTGGTTTTGCAAAAATTCAGCAGCAGCAACCACAGCATAAGAACTGTTGGTGAGACTCTTTTTTTTTTTCCTGCATGGAGACAATGTTTTTGGCATAGCTGTTTGAAACAAAACCATCATCTCAGATTATAATCCAGGCTGCTCCAAATCCTTTATTTAGCTGTCAAGTTTGGTCCTGGTGGTGTGTCAGGATTATTGTTCTGCTGCTCGAGATCATAAACTGATGCAGGACTTTCTCCTTTAGGGTTGAATCAAGTCGGTCAAGCAATGACCAACCATCACACTACCGCCGCCGTGTTTGAATATTACAATGATACTCTAGTTTGGGAATTGCAGCTAGTTTTACCACAAAATGTGACTGCGACACATCTCATTAGGTGACAGAACAATTGTCCAAAAGTTTCGAAGATAATCCAGATGTTTTATTTGTTTATTATTTTTAGCAACAGTGAGGTTCTCTTTGTGGGGTTCTCTGAAAAACAAACAGCCTTGTAATCCCTTCAGATTTGGAGCAGGTCAAACGTTCCAGCAGAGTGCAGTGGTGTCCTTCACAGAGTCAGACAGCTCATTTGGTTCTGATTCTAAAGAAACTGAACCACAAATGTGGTCATTCTTAGCTCATAACCTACTTAGCAACATGAAGTTTTTTTTTTTTGTCTTTTCACTTGTGATCTGATAAAAACCGTTTTTCTTTGCTTTAAAACGTTATTACTTGAAAAACTGAATCTGTTTGTATTCAGTTGATTGGTTTCAATGCCTAAGGGCGGTGACTGTGCGACAGCAAGATGGACAAACCGACCTGCTGGTCTCTGAAGGACTGTCGTCCTCTGTGGACGACCTTCTGTTGAGGCGGACAGGTGCCAGCTTCAGGCGGCCGGCTGCCTCAGCAGCACTGCTTTTGCGAGTGCTTCTGAGCGGCGTGAGGCTGCAGGTGAGGGCTGAAGACACCGGGAGGGAGGAGGAGGAGGAGGAGGAGGACAGCCTGTGAGCCAGCTTCATCTCAGAGCTCAGCTCCTCGTCCAGGAGCTGGCTCAAGAAGTCCTCTGAGGATTTCTCTGGACCTGATGGGAAAAAACCTTTTTTGGAATCTTGTTTTTTTTCAGTCTGGGAGGTCTTCTGCCGACACTCACTGTTCAGGTCCAGCTTCTTACGGACACCAGGCGTCCTGGAGGTCATCTTCCTCCTCTTGGCGCTCAGACATTTTGAAGCCGACAGTTTTGTAGCAGAGTGAAGCGACTCCACTTCGATGAACGCGGCTTTCCCCGCGCTCGCGCTGACTCTGCTCAATCGCACCTCCGCCGCGGCCCTGTGTATGACCTCAGGGTCCGGCGTGGGCAGAGAGCGCAGGGACGGGCCTCTGGAGGTGGGCGTGGCTGCAGGCGGGGGGCAAGGCGGTGATGAAGGAAGGGAGGGTTTGGCGTGGGGAAGAGAAGGGCAACGCTCATCGCCATTTTCAAGCACAGCAGAGTCCACCACCCTGAACCTCCTCAAGTCCCAGGAGAGTTTCACGTAGAGTGTTTCTTCTGTGTCAGAGTCAGGAAATGGAACGGCGCTGTCCACATGTTTCACCTGAGCAGCACAAAAAATGTTTAAAAAAAACTAAAGGAACATTTCTAACATCCCAGTTCTCCTCTTTATTTCATCTTTTATGAAGGACAGAAAAGACATGCTAAAAAAACAAATGTACTTCTATGACTGTTCACCTGATATTTAAAGTTTGTAGTTTCAAGAAAGAACTCTGTTTTCCACTCTTTCAGACTTTTTTAGCTAACTATTTACTCAAAATTAAATATTGCTGTTTTGTAAATTTTAAATTGTCCTTTTCTTATCAATCATGCAGATTTTTTCTACATTTTTGTTGGAGTTTTGGTCTGATACAATTTACCTGCATTTTTATGCTGCTTTCAGGTTGAATTTGTAAAATGTTTGAGTTAACCAGCGAGCAGCTTCTTCAGAGAAATAAAGTCACTTTAGGTGATGCTCACCTGCACAGCTCTGAGGATGGATTCAGCATCCACCTCATTTTCACAGCTGGGTCCCTGGTAAAAGAAGATTTCCTTTGGGTGGGGCTCTCTGCCCAGCAGCGTCCGCTTGCTGTAAGGCAGTTCGGACAAGCGAACGAACCACTGAACCAGCGCCTTCTTCTGCTCCTGGTGCTCTGAAGCAGACGCAGATCTCAGGTCAGATTAAAACAGTTCATCATGAATTGTGGGTCTTCCTATAGATAGTCACAGTGCAGAGAGGTATAAGATTTACTTTTCATAGTTTATGTAAGCATAGATTTACATATAAAGCAACATTCCTATCAGCACAGCATAAAAACTTCACCATAACAGCCTAAACTAGACCACAAACCATGGAAAAGACCGGAAGTCTCATTTTCTTCTGCTAATCCTGATGAATGTTTTGGATCTAAACAGCTGAGCTGAAACCCTAAATGTCAGTTTATTAAGAGAGGCATCACCGCGTCCTTCAAACCAGAAAGTCTCGGTTCACTTACTTATGAAGGCCATTCTGCAACCAGAAAAGAGTTTTTGTGGAAGTCAAGGAGGCAGACACCACCGATGAAGTTTTTCTGTTTACCCATAATTCAAAGTGTCATTTAATGCTCAACTGATTTGATCAAGCAATCCGAAACATCTGAACTAATACAGACCTTCATGTAGCAGGAGAGAGTGTAAACTGATGGATGATGGGAAGTAGGGTATTGACTCTGGGGTGAATTTCTGATGAACTACTGCCGCGCTGGAGAAACTATGTCCGAAAAACGGCCCCCAAAAAAATCTACCATCATTACAATTAAAAAGGACCCCTGGGACCACTTTTAAAATAGATCTATATTGTCTTTAGCTGGACAGGGACTTTAACAAGGTAAATTAGTTCTAAACTTAATGAATACAACTGAATATATTTGAGCTCTAGGGAGTTATTACAGGAGCATGTCTTAAACTGGCTATGTCCCCTATAAATGAGTTATTAGTTGTATATTTGAGGTTAAAATCCTTGTAATTTGGGAGTTTTCCATGACCACAACACTAAAGCTCAAACTATACAACACAAAGAGGCGGGACTTGCCAAATGCAGGATGACAGGTGTGACCGAGCCCTGATGAGAGACTGGTACTCCTGTGCGTGCGATGCGCTGTTTTGTAATTTCTTTTGAAGTCTGACACAAAAACACCACGAAAAATGTAAATGCTGTCGACTTTAAACAACTGTAAAATGAACTTCAAACAGAGAAGGAGCTGAAATGTCCTTTTTTTTTAATATTAAACTGATTGAGCAAATTCAACACTGAATCGACAAGCTTTGTATTAAAACACGTACAGTTGAACTGATATTGAATTCTAAATTGCAAATCGCATTTTCAAAGCAAAAGTTGCTGAATTGGATATCACTGAATGATTAAACTTGCAAACACCACTTCCATTTTTAGGAAATGATTTCAAACTTTCATCTTGATACAGCTCTGTGGTTGTCCTGGGTGACTCTGAGTTATGTTGCTATGAAATGAGAGGGCTCGTCTGTGGGATTATCTTCTCATACTGTTCTCTTTATTATTCCTGTCATTTTTGTGGCTGTCCACTTGTCTATTGTCTGTGTTCTGATGTTCCTGGGTTTTTTTCTGTCTTCTCAGACCCAACAAACACATCAGAGGGTCGGCTGCATCCACTCCCCCACATATTTTGTAGTTTGCTTGTCCCAAGTTTCCTAACCACGTTTGCAGCATTTGGCTTTTTCAACCTCAATGAGCACTTCAAGCCAAACGGAAGTCCTTCCTGTAAAACTATTTCGTTTTCGCCCTCCTTTGAGGTTTTTTTCTTTGGTTGTGAATCAAAGCGGTTGCGAGTTCTGACGCTTTTCTTCAGCATATTTCGGGTGTGGCGAGTGACTCACCGTCGCCAAACAGTTGGAGGACTCTGGCCACGTATGGGTTGTCGTCATCGTCTCCTTCAATGAGGATGTGCTGACCGGGCTTAATGACCATGGACTTCGGGACACCCTCCGTCGTGATGACTAGAGAGCTGAAACACAAAAATAAATAACAAAAGTAATCATTTAAACCACAATCCTCTGAGAAGCGTGAAGACTTTTTCCATTATGACATCGAGAAAAAATGATTGAAACGCATTTTTATAGTAAAAATCGGTGACAGAGTCAGAACAGGTCTATTTGAAATAATTTTGCTAGATTTCAAAGTGATGGGTTACAAAATACAATAGCTGCGGGATTTTTTCCCTCAGTCTGCCTCAATCAGTTATTAGAAGAACTGTTTATTAAGACAAGACTAGATTTGTCTAACCTACATGAAGCCCTCTAACTTAACTGGAGTTTCCACTGAGGCCTGCAGAAACCAATGGAAGCAATTTGTGTTTTGAATGCACTCTGGAGCACAAAGGCAATGTAGCATCCATTTTTGAATCACAAATAAGATTGAATCGATTAAAATTAACAAAAAATAATCAGTTCCTTTAAATTTTAGCATTTTTCACCTTTAGTCAAGCCCAAAGTACAATCAATTTTCATGATCTTGCCATTTTTTTGTACTCATGGCAGATTGTACTAGAGTCACATGACTAAACACTAACAAACATTTTTTAGGGTACGCGGATCACAAAGTATTATGTTCAAATCATCCTTCACATAACTTTCTTCAAATCTGCTATTGCCCACAACATTCACATATATTTTTAAAACCTTAATTTTCAATATTTTTGTTGTGCCGCTAATGTTGGAGGTGTGAGGGTTTGTAAGCCAGCGGGAGAGAGCGTAAACAGATGGATAACAGAAAGCAGAGACAGGCTTACTCCACGCCAACAGTCCCACCCACAAGTCAGAGGCAAATGTATGATAAACTCCTGCCGCTCTGCAGAAACTTTCCTAGAAAACCACACAAGTTTTGGGATTTTGCCTAAAAAAAACAGCATCATTATAAATAAAGGCCCACTGTTAAGGTTTCGACAATAGATGAAAAGATGATTGGAATGGGTCTTTAAATTTGTACTTGATACATTGTTGGACAGCTAAAACATATTATCCAAATAACTGTATGACTACAAAAAAATATATATATATATTCCACAGGAGGTGTTTATAAGTGCTTTCTTTTTTTCCTTTTTGTGTCTGTTTCAAACAAGATGTTGAACAAATGCATTTCATGCATTTCTATTTTTGAGCATATTTTGTATAAACATGTTTTATTGATTATTTGAAAGGTCAAAATACATTTGGCACCAGATACATTTACAATAAGCATTTAAGAATATAAAAGAAATACTAATAAAATTACTATATATATTAGACAGAAAGTGTTTTTCTAATAGAGTAAAATATAAATAAAATAAACATAAATCTTACCCATATTCATAGGTTTTCAGTTTCCTGTTGAAATTCAGAGGTTTTCCTCGCCACTCATAAACGCGTTTTACTCTGCTTCTGGTCAAATATTTCATCCTGGTTTCCTCTATCCCTTCTAAAGAACACGGCGGACGTTCTTTTAGGAGGAAACGGACCCTTAATTAGTGACAAATAGACTGGACTTCAGACTGTTTCGATAGTTTCAAAGAGTCGACCTGACTAAAGGCAGCCTGGGAACCGCATTTCCCGCGAAAAGCCTCAGAGACAGATAACACATAGTGCGCATCACCGCCCCTACCGGTAGGAAGACCAAAATGCACCAACGTGCTGCACGTGATTTGAATATCTAAATCTTTATTCTAATCAATAGACTTCATATATACCTTCACTGCATAAATTAAATAACATCACACAACGTGAAAATAACACCGATATATAATTTAAAGGGGAGGGGGAGAAATAGATCACTCCCTGGAGACGACAGGTGACAACTTTATTGATGAACTGACGGAAACAGTAAACTTTTGTTTCCGGGTCAGGTTTTTATCCAAGCTAATTTTGTCCATGCTAGAAAGTTAGCCCGGTTTTGTTACGATGGCGAACAGAACCGTCAAAGATGCCAACAGTATACACGGGACCAACCCGCAATATCTGGTGGAAAAAATCATCCGGACGCGAATTTACGAATCAAAATACTGGAAGGAAGAGTGCTTTGGTCTCACCGGTCGGTAAACATGCTAGCAACGTCCACTTCACTACTCGTCGTTAGCACATATGCACTCATTCGTGTTATTCATTACAAATATTCTCTAAAATGGTGTTGTTTTTGTGGAAAAACAAGCAAACAAACAGATATTTACTTAAATACAAAACAGTAATAGCATTTTTAGCAGTGAATTGACACCTTTAGATAAGGAGCTACAGCAAATTATCTAATAATATTACAACATGTCAAAAATATGTATGTCAATACTAAACATACAGTTTGGAAATTATGTTAGATTAAATTTTTAGGAGCTAAACAACATTTAATTAAAAAAAACAAAACAGGCTAGTTCTAATCCAGACCCATGTTTAGGTAATGTTGTGTTTCTTAAGGCAAATAAGGTTTATTTTGTATAAAACAATGGAAAGTCAATTTAAAATGATTTGCATAAATCAGAGCTCTTTGCCTACATACAAATTTATTGAATGAGATGAAAATAAAATATATAAACAAGTAAATGTAAACTCAAATAAAAACCAAAAAAATCATTTTTTAAACAAACAGACAGAAAACATCTGAATTGATCAGATAGCTGATTATTTTTTTCCATCCTGTTTTGACCCTAAGATTGTTTTCTACATATTGTTAATTTATGAAAGAGAACCAAAGTGACATTGTTGATATTAAAATTAAACAATGTGTGTGTTTTTGTTTTAAACTTGCTTCTAAAATTGACCATAAACGTTAACAATCTGTAGACGCTTTGTAAACGGATGATTTTATGTTTCTCTTGTCGTCTGCAGCCGAGCTGGTGGTCGACAAAGCTATGGAGTTGAAGTTTGTTGGAGGAGTTTATGGTGGAAACATCAAGCCGACCCCCTTTCTCTGCCTCACGCTGAAAATGCTTCAGATTCAGCCCGAAAAAGACATCATCGTGGAGTTCATCAAGAATGAAGATTTTAAGTAAGTTCTGTTAAATCCAGTTTGTCCCACTCAAATCACCTTTTGATCTATTTTAAAAGCATTCCCGGTGGTCATTTAATTTTGATGAGGCTGTTTTTAGCCAAATTTAAAAAAAAAAAAAAAAAAACGTACGACATAATTTCTGCAGAGCAGCAGGAGTTGATTAGAAATTTGCCTCTGAGTTGTGTGCGGAACTATTGGCATCGAGGAACCCCACCCACCTTCCTGTCACCCATAAATGAGAGCTGTTTAGACACTCTCCCGCTAGACCCTCACACCCCCAACCTAACATTATCGGTGCAACAAAAATGGCGAGCAATATTGAAGCTATCCAGTCATACAGTTATGAACCAGATGCTCGCTCAGACAAGGATCTGGTCGTCTACAAGTGGATGGATCAGAATGGAGTAGAGCAGGGAGCTTGTTGCCTGCCGATTGTAGTTTCTGCGTCACAGTTACAAGTTTTTGCAAACTGCATTTTTTTTCATCTGCTTCTGATTCGCATCAATTTGAATAAAGAAATACTTGGAAATGCAATTTTGAGCTGAAGTTTTCCTCCATCATCAGAAAATGCCGCAGGAAAATGTCAAAAAGACAAGAAACACAATTTTCATTGGAACACTTCTTCAAAAGTTACCTTCCATCCTTTCTCTTACAATCCTTCAACGTTTCATTTGCTGTCTTTTGAAATCTTAAGTAGAAAACAGCAGCACTAATATATAAAGTGTAAGCTAATTTACAAAATTCTTAAGCAAACGTCAACATTGTGATATGAATTTCACTTACATTTAGCTTCTTAAAAGGGAGAAAAACCAGTAAAGATGAGCACAGATAAAAATAAAAAAAAGGAAGAAAAATAAATAAAACAAAAATTAACATGAAACAAAATTAACGGTAACATTTTTAACTTCTACTTAATTCTCACAGTTGAATATATTTGGTCCTGTAATGTGCCATGTTTAAACCCCTAAAGCTATGGTAACAGATACAAATGATCAGAGACCAAATAAATATTTTATAATTTTTTGTCTTTTGTTTGTTTGCTTGTTAACCTTTTGGTGTCACCTCTGTCAGATATGTCCGTATGCTCGGAGCCATGTACATGAGGTTGACCGGGACCGCGGTGGACTGCTACAAATACCTGGAACCGCTATACAACGACTACAGAAAGATTAAGACTCAGAACAGAAATGGAGGTGAGGCTCAAAAGATAAGAATCTTTCCCATCTTTTATTCTTTGTTTTGGCTTACAGGGAGAGAATGATCAGGTTTCCATCATGGAAGCTTCTTTGTTGTTCCTCACACATGCTATTGGACTCAAACTGAGCACTTATGCAGCTTCCTCCTTTGTGCTGACTCTGACATGTGGATCCAGACCTGGACCAGGATTAAATTTCTGTTGACTTCAAGCTCTGTTAGTTTGATGCATCTTCTTTTGTTTGTGATGCAGAGTTCGAGCTGATGCACGTCGATGAGTTCATAGATGAACTTCTTCACGCAGAGAGAGTGTGTGACATCATTCTTCCTCGTCTTCAGGTGTGTGACTTCCCAGAAGCCCCTCCTTTGATTTAAAATTGTTTGGAAAACCAAAACAATGATCAATGGTTCATTTAAAATTCCATAAATCTTTTAAATATTGCATTTTAAAGAGAATGTATTTGTAATTTTTAAAGGAAAAAATCCTGTCAGTTTTTAAGCCTGATTTTTTTTAAGCTAAGGTTTTAAGAAAAAGTTCTAATTAAATGGCGACCGGAGGATTTTTTGACATCAGGCAGTGGCTGTTCGTTCGCATTTGGAGGTTGCGCGAAGGCAG
>BSAI01000138.1:5497910-5659366 GCA_036245035.1 Adrianichthys oophorus
TCTATCTATCTATCTATCTATCTATCTATCTATCTATCTATCTATCTCATTAAAAACAAATTAAATTAAAAAACTTCACGTAGCCTACCTCATGATGATCTTTCTGTCTTCTGCAGGTATGATGTCTCTCTTTTCAGTTCTGCTTCTCTGTGGCACAGCTCCTCTGTCTCCGCGCTGTCTCTTTATTTATATGTAGGCGCGTCCGCGTCAGCGCGAAGTGAAAGAGGTCGCACTTCTTTTTCAGAATCGAAACTTAACTCTGCTGAAACCAGAGAAACAAACTGTTGGATTAGGATTTAAAAAATATATTTTCCCAAGAAATCAAAACAACAAATAAAATTTGAGAAGACAGAAAACAGAAATATAGATCTAAACACAGATATAACAAACCTAGGATAGTTAGTCTTGACACTGATACAAACGTATCCATCCACAGACAGTTTTAAAAAATGAGTTGTTTCCCTTAATCTTAAATAGACACATTAACACGTATGCACACAGAATACATGAGACTATTAAACATTAAGTTTGTGTATAAGAAGAGTTTAATCAATTGCTTGAAAGGGAGAGAGAAAAACGTATATAACCCCACCCTTATTTTGCTTCACTTCACTTTTTATTTTTAATTTTCTTGAAAGAAATTGCCATTCCTTGATATGAGGAATGAAAACAGCTTTTTTCAGGAGGATTGCGTGACTCTCAGTGTGCACTTGGTAAAAGGAAACACACAGTTAATGACGTCAACACCAGCCTATGTGTAGATTTAAAAATTCTACTGTTAGTTAAATTGCTCATTCATTGTTGTTGATTTTGAATAATAATATTTTTCTATTTATTCAGGTTTTTTATCTAATGTAAATAGTTAAATTCATTAAGTTTCATGTGTTACTGTTTCTGGGAATTTGATCATTGGCACAGGGGGCGGGGCTAAGCAGTTTGAAGGGACTGCTCAGTCTAATAAAAATGAATACTGCATTGATAACACAGCATCTTCATGTTGATGGAAAGAAGATTAAACTTAAAATTGCATTTCTGATCATTTTTTTTCCAATTTGTTGTGAATGAGGAGCAGATGAATAAATGCAATTGAAAAAAGCTAGGTGTGAAAAAGAAGTTACTACAGCAAACAGCAAGCTCCCTGTTCTCCTCCATTCAGATTCATCCTCTTTTAGATAAATAGATCCATGTACGTCTGTGCCATGAACTGCACAGTTAGATAGCTCCAAAACTGCTTGCTATGTTTACTGCATCAGTGATGTTTGGTTAGGGGTGTGAAGGGCTATAAGCAAGACAGAGTGGCAACAGATGGATGATGGGAAGTGGGGACGCGCGTTTACTCCAAACTAACAGTTTTCCATGACCTCTTTTAAAGAATTTAGAAACAAAGAACAGCTTTTGGTACTTGGGCATTGTATGCAGGTACTAAGTCCTGCTATAAAATTAAACCAGTATTCCTGTATAGCTATAGTCAGCAGAAGGCATGAAGATGCTCCTCCAGATTCTTGAATCGATTTTGTTTTTACGATCCTCTCAGGGATGCAGTAAACTTTGCTGTTGGTGATATAAGCAGATCCAAATTTTCTCTCTTGTAAGTCTGAAAGTTTTATTTGAAATTCTTTTTAATAAAGATGTGCTAAAATCCGAGCAGATATGATGCTGTGCCATGGTAGTATGCCCTCTTATAGGTCACAGGCTTTTGGGTTAATTAGTCTGCTAACTTTCTGTCCTTTTCTCTCAATAACACACGTCTAACTTGCCTGTAAAAGTACATTTGTTAAAAACAAAAGGGAAAAAGATCATTTATTTTCTACTTTTGATGCAGTTTGATCCTAATTGCCCCACTTTTTGCCTCGTCATTATTTCAAATAATATTGATCTTGTTTGGATGACCATAAAAAATAAATAGAAAACTATATGTATGCAGATATTTCTTTGTTTTTTAACAAATGGCTCCATCTTAATAAATAAACTGCGCTGATTTTAGCTCCGTAAATGAAGCTTCACTTCTTTTGCAGCCTTTTAAAGGTTTTCATATGGTCATCATAGTCTTGTTTTCTACTGCTTATAGTGACAATGAGGAATATTTACTACCACAATACATTTTTAATATGTATAAATGAGCAAAAAAGTCAGAAGAAGTCATTTAAAACAGGAAAGAATCAAACAGTTGAGTGAGCTAAGTTTTCTAAACAAATCCCTCAAATTAAGAGGACGTCCGTACGTTCCAAGTTTGTGTTTCCGGTTACCAAGAGGCATTCCGGCCAGCGCAGTAATATAGAACATTCTGGCTGTTTGACCCGAACTTCTTTTGTAGGTGTCCATTATCACTTTTTATTGTACACCCTGCAGCCAATCAAAATCGAGTATTCGCCAGGACATTAACAGGATATACAATTAGGCTTTTTTTAGGCGGGTGTAGACGGTTGTTGTGGACGCAGGGAGCGTACGGTAAGTAAATTCTCTTACGTTGGAACATGCTCAGTTCACGTAAATTACGTCGGCCGCGGCTGTTTCCTGTGTGTGGTGGTAGTCACTTCGAAATGGCCGAGCAGAAAGAGGCGGTCGCTGAGCAGCAGCACCCGGAGGACGGCGATATCAAACGTGAGTTTAGGGAACTGATTTACTCTTTTATTTATGTATTTTGTCTTTAGGCGGTCGGGGATAGCGCTTCCCTGAATATGCGCCAGTTACATTAGCGCTGCGCGGCGACTTATAAGGAGATTTAGCGTTTGTAAAGAACGAGAGCCTCAGCGTGCAGCTCCGCCATGGGGCCCAAACAATCAACGAAAACAACAACAAGCGCGATGGAGGCGCTGCAGGCGGGAGGGGAACTGCTGCGACTGGCACGAGAGCAGCCTTCTGCAGAGAGGACGGAAGGGTCTGAACGGATCCGGATCATGAAACTTCAGAAAACTGTTCTGGCCTCATCGTGGAGCTGCACTGCGGGGCTGCAGAGCCCGCAGGCTGCGTTTCACTGGTTCCTCAACTGCTGGGTTCTGTTCAACTGATCTTATCTTAAAACCTGTTCAAGGAAGTGATAGTGGAGCAAAAGTAAAAAATGTATTGTTAACAAGCTTAAAGTATGTACTGACGACTTACATAAAAACAGCGTTTCCCCTCAGTTTTGAAAATATCTAATTGAACCAGGGAAACCAATGTGCTGAGAGTAAGAAAAGCAGAGCAAACTGAAATCACTGTACAATAGAAATGTTCAAAAACTAATAAAATACAGTCAGAAGCAGGATCTTTCTGACTGCAGATGCTGAGGTGTCAGAGGCAGCAGTCCTGGACTAGGTCTGAGGATTTTTCAGGTTCTGGATGCTCCAGGATTGTTTCAGTTGACTTGTGACCAAAACTATACATGCTTACAGGTTTTTAGATTTTGGCTATAAATGGCATCATCTTAAATAAAAGACGACTGGAAATGGTCTTACAATAGATTGGGAGATAATTGGAGCAGGACTTTTAAAAACCCCAGATACAGATGATGACGTTTGTTTTTTGCGGTCTCTTAGAGATTGGATATCGTCCGTCTGATTCACATATTTGGTTTGGCAAAGATTTTACGTCAAATGCCCTTCCTGACAACCCTCTGTATTTATCCGGGCTCGGGACAATGAGACCCTGGCTTTGGGCCCCAACGGCTACATTTACATTTACAGATGCAATATTAATTTTCAGTATGAATGAAAAGATGCAATATTTGCTTTGAGGATGTAGAGTCTAGAGCTGCCAGGTAAGAGTTCTAGAGGAAGACCAAAGAGGAGGTTTATGGATGCAGTGAACAGTAAGGGTAACTGGTGTTAGAATAGAGTATGCAGAGGACAGGGTTAGATGGAGGAAGCTGATTGGCTGTGGCAATCCCCGAAGGGAAAAGCCAAAAAGAAAAGAAGAAGAAGGGGTTCTCTTAGAGATTGGAGAAAAATGAGCACTCTGAGAACGTCACGGGTTAACTTTCTAGTTTTCATCAGTCTTTTGCATTTTCCAGTGATATGATAGTCATTTAAAATAAGCTAAGGAATGTGGTTTTTCTTTATTTCTCTGTCTCTGAAGGCGAAGATGGTACAACCACAGAGAACGAAGCTGAATCGAGTGAAGCCGCCGCAGATACGAAACCCTCAACGACTACCGGTACTTTGTCAGTGTTGCTGTGGGAGCAGATTTTCTCTGTGTGGCTTTCATATGAAGAAAAGTTATAAATTTGAGGAAATTGTTTTTTTTCCCTATACATAGAGAGACACATCTCCATTCATACCAAACTGGAGGGTCTGGAGGTGCTTGTTGACCTGAATGGAGGTGAGTTCAATCAAGGGTCTCTGGCTCTTTTTCTGCACTGTTTTCCCTAAGCAGCTTTGACAGATTTTGAGTTTTGTGGAAACCGTACGGTCACACTTTACTTTTTCAAATAATTTTCCTGTTACCTTGTTTAATATTAACAATAATAACATTGTCCATAGACATAAATTGTGATTAGTTGTTAGGACAAACCTCACAGCTTTATCCGTTATTTAGAGAGGATGTTTGTTTGTTGGATCTGTCCCTTTCTGAAGGAGCAATGTATAAATAAAAGGTGATTTTTTTTTTTTTTTTTAAACCCTCAAGCGGGGCGGAAATCATGTCCTTTGTGCCCTGAAGAGAAGTTCAAAGCTTGTTACAGCCACAAACTGCGTCGCCATCTGCAGAACCTCCACTGGAAGGTCTTTGTAGAGTTTGAAGGTAGGGAATCAACTTCATTCACTGCTCGTCTGCAGTCAGAGTACTTGACTGAATTCAGTGAGGATCTTCTTCAGTCTTTATGCAAAGGGAATTCTCAAAAAAGACCTCGTCTTTTATCCTGTAAAGTAATTTTTTCCCCCCCGCACATACTGATTACTTCTTTCATTTTTTATGAGAAACACAAACATGAAAGTCTACACACTGAGCTTGGATATTGAAGTAAAAGTAGACTGTCAGAGGTGCTAGAAATGGAAAAGTCCATACAATTGTGACACAGTCATGCCCTTGCCTGTTGACTTCTCACATATGGAGGTTTCCTCATTTAAAAGCAGAATCCCTTCTGTCCTTCAACAGGATTCAGGATGTGCATCTGCCACCTGCCCTGCAGAAACCTTAAACCAAGCATCAATGGAGATCAGGTCTGGACACCTTCATCAAATCAGGGCCAGATTAAAGTGAATGAAAACCCACTATTTCAATTTGAAAAATGAAGATTGTAAATTTGAGTTGTTTTAAACTCGAGATCTTGAAACTTTTCCTAATTTTATGTGGGGGTGGGGCTTTGGCTACTAGGACATGATTTGAAATTGGATGGTAGAGGTTATGGTGACGTCCAAAGCAGGGTCTGCTGTTGGTGCTGCCGTGGTCATCCCTCGTCCTCGCCTGTTGTAATATCAGGCAGTGATCATGTTTTCCCACATCAGAGGAGGAATGATACGACCTGCGCCAACAACAGACGCTGTGTTGAATCGGAAATGACGTCACCACAACCTCTTTCACCTGCTTTATTGTTCTTTTTTTTTTTTTTTATTCGTTTCAGATTTACATGTTTTTTCTTTTCAAATTTTCGATATTTCTTTCAAATTTAATACAGTGGGGCAAAAACATATTCAGTCAGCTACCAACTGTGCAAGTTTTTCCCCTTAAAAAGATGAGAGGCCTGTAGTTTTCACAATAGGTATACCTCAATATAGATAACGAGTTCAAACAGGTGCCATTAATACAGCTAACGAGTGGAGGACAGAGGGTCCTCGAACAGAAGAAGTTACAGGTCTGTGAGCGCCAGAAATCTTGCTTATTTGTTTGTAGCCAAATACTTATTTTCCACCATAAATTTCAAACAAATGCTTTCAAAATCAGACATTTGTGATTTTCTGGATTTCTTTTCTCTCATTTTGCCTCTCATAGTTGGAAGTATATGTATGATGAAAACTACAGGCCTATTTAATCTTTTTAAGTGGGAAAACTTGCTCATTTGGTGGCCGACTATTAATTTTTCAAATTTTCTATATTTCCTTAGCGTTTTCAATGTGCATTTTCTGGTTTAAAACTGTTTTTGATTTTTTTTTTCATTTTTTTTATTTACCATCTGGTTTTTCATTCACTTTAAGCGGATCCTGTTTCGACCCAACAACCCTCACTCTTAAATGATCTAGAATTAGTCAGTTTAGTTTTTGCTTCTTCAAAGTGTTTTCTGACTTCATTATGTGTTATGACTTGCTTTCTGCTGTGTTTCTGGCTGCAGGCGTCAGGGAGGCACGTTGCTCACTACCACTGTGTGGTTTGTTCTGTCACCATTGCCCGGAAGACCGACATGATCAGCCACCTGAAGCGTCACATTAACAAAGGAGAGACGGAGGCCAGCTACTCTGGAAGCCTGGATGTACAATTTGAAGAGCCGAGTATGAAAACTACAGCCTCTGTCAGCTTCTTTTTTTTTTTTTTCTTTTGAAATGTAGTCTCCCTGACTTGATCATTCCTCACAGGCCAGAAATTAAATTATGCAACTAAAGATCGCCAACTTGTCCTTGAGAGAAGTCCCAAATAAATTTGGCCCTTTGTGTGTGACTGTGTGCATCTTCAGCTCCGTCCGGTCAGGCCTACGAGATCATGATGGAGCTGGGAACCAACGTGCAGCTCCTCCCAAACCACTCCACCCCTCAGAAGAGCGACACCTACTTTAACCGCAAGATGAAGACCAACCGGTGGGGCTCGGGCTGACCCGCAGGTAAACAAACCCAGGCCTGGATCTAAAGCTCTGGTCTGTTTGTGCTGCAGGCAGCTGGTGTTCTGCTCGCTGGCCGTTCTGGCTGAAGAGAGGAGCCCACTTGAGTGTCTAGACGCTTTTGGAGCTACAGGTGAGCATTTTAAAATTTTATTTCTTGAGATTACTGTAATGTTAGCATGGATAAACCGGAATCCTCTGAGAAGACCTGGAACCTTTAAACCATTCAGCTGGAAAGCAACGGGAATCTATAGACTACTTACAATTTCATTATGATTATGGATTCAATATTGAAAAGGTCAATCAAAATACATAGTGGTTATGTAGCTACTGAACAAAATATCTTAATGCAGTATGGAAGTACTTGATATGATTGTTGTCTTCCCTAAATACTTAACTCTGGTATGTCACAACTTACACACGGCATGACTTTTTTTTTCTAAGCCTGTCAACACTGAAAAAGCCAAAATGCTTCCAAACATTAGCTTTAAATTCTCACTCCACAGAAAATCAGGTTTTTGGTGTTTTTAGTGTGGTGCTGTGGACAAATATGCAAAAAATAATTTTACAAATTTTTAAAACAAAAATGCCTTTTAAAAATATAAAAAAAAATCTTTTAAAACAACTTAAGCTCAAAATTGCATTTGAGTATTTCGTTGCAAATCAGGAGCAGACAAAAAAATGCAGTTTGAAAAGGAGTATATTTGTGACAGAAAATACACTGGTTGAGCCCGAAGCTCCCTGTTCTGCTTCATTCTGATGCATTTTTGTTGCGCCGGTAATGTTAGGTTGGGATCTGAGGGTAAGCTAGCGGGAGAGAGTGTAAACAGATGGATGATGGGAATGGGAGAGGTGGCCCAATAGTCAAACTGCCGATTGAAACTACTGCTACTTTTAAAATGGCTCAAAAGAAGCGCACAGTGGGCCTTTAGGTGAGGTCGTGGCCGGTTGTGTAACGTGGTCTGCAGGGTCAGCCGTGTTTGTGCTCTTCAAAGAAGTTAAAAACATTCCGCTTGATAATTTTACAATAAATCGCAAATTTTTGGATTCTCAATTATTCAAAATGTACTTAACGAGTCAGAACCATTTATGGATATAATTTATTCATCTAGTTATGGATCTTTTCCCTCTCCCCCCATTTGCCGGTGCTGGTAACTGAGGATGCATCTAATCATGGTCCAGACATTCTTGGCTAGGTTCTCAAAGCCACATTAAATGAATGTAATCAGTCTTTGCACTGTAGATTTTTCAAGTTCTCCCCTTTACTGTGAAACTGAAGGCGACATTGTCTCTGCTGTGGTGAACTGCAGGCATCATGGGGCTCCAGTGGGCCAAACACCTTCGCAATTCTGTCAAAGTGACCATAACAGACATCAGTGATACCTGCGTCAAAATGATCAAAGAGAACTGTGAGCTGAACAACATCCGAGTGGACGGAGGCTCCCGGCCTCCCTGCGGGAATGACTCCCAACCCATCGCTACCGTTGAGGTAGTCAAGATGGACGCTAACGTCATCATGCACCTGCGACCCTTCGATTATATGTAAGGTTTTTAAATCCGTAAAGAATTTTCTTAAATTTTATTTATTTATTTTATATGAAACTCATTTTGTCCTTGGACTTCAGACACCTGGATCCATTCGGCACAGCTGTGAACTACCTGGATGCTGCCTTCAGGAACGTCCGTAACCTGGGAATCATCTCAGTGACGTCTACAGACACCGGCTCGCTGTACGCCAAGTCACCCAACGTCACCCAGCGCCACTACAGCTGCCATATCATACGCACAGAGTACTACAAAGAGCTGGCTGCTCGTATGGTGGTAGCTTCTGTCGCCAGGTCTGTCGAAGTTTATGTTGCTAACTTGTGCAGTCATTCCTTTGAAAGAAAATTGGTTTAAAAAAAAAAAAGACAAAACTGCAGCTTTATCTGAGGCTCCGTACACATCGCCAATGCGTGTTTAAGTGACCACTTCTAATAAAAAGTCTATGGAAATGCGCGTTTTGGGCTTCTTCATTCAAAACTCTTGTGTTCACGCATAACTATGCAAGTTTCTATGACCATTTTAGCGCGTTCTTGAATGAACGTCATATGCCCTGTGTGTCTGTAGCTTACTTTTCTATTGACAAGTTTTCAAATGTTTTTTCAAATTCCTAAGTATTAAATTTGAGTTCATTTCTTCTGTTTCAGGGCAGCGGCACGCTGCAACAAAGGCATCGAGGTGCTGCTGGCGGTGGCGCTGGAGCACTTTGTCCTGGTGGTGGTTAGAGTCCTCAGAGGTCCGACACAAGCGGATGAGTCCGCTAAGAAGTTGCGCAAACTGGTCCACTGTCAGTGGTGCGAGGAGCGAGTCTTTCTGAAGCTGGGAAACATGATGGACGGTGAGCAGCTGGCTAAGCTCTGCTGCAGCGCTGACGTCAAAACCTCGTCCCGCAACATCAACCATCTGATCAAGATTCAGTCAATTTGTTGTTTTGCATTGAAAGACATGTTTCCATAGAGACTGCAGCAGAACAAAGCTTTCCCAAAATGCTAATATTTGGCCTTTTCTCTTTATGAAAACTCCTTTGACTAAAATCAGTCAGAAAATGAACATTTAGCGTAATCTCATGCCTGTTTAAGGAAGACGTCTTTTATCGCTAATTGTGTTTTCTTTCAGACACGCTGCCCTGTACCTGTCATGGAAGTTTGCCTGGAAAAACAGCCGTGCATCTGGGACCACTGTGGTAAACACACAAGCAATAACAAATATATTTAAATACCCACCCCAATAAAAATATTTTTTTTGGTGATTTTTTTTTTTTTTTTTTTTAAAAGTTCTTGTGGCATTTTTTTGATGATGGATGTTTATAAAGAAAAATAAAATGAAATTTGCGTTTCTGATTTCTTTATTTGAATCGATGTCAATCAGGAGCAGCCGTTGAAATGCTATTAAAATTTAGTCGTATTTGTTAGGTAGAAAATATGAAAAAAAAGACGGGCTACAAGCTCCCTGCTCCACTCTATTCTGATAGATCCATGTACATCTTTATTTTCCTCTGAGCTGGCATCCAGATCAGAATTGTATGGCTGGATAGCTACAATATTGCATGCCATTTTTCTTGCACCAGTAATGTTAGGTTGTGAGGGGCTTTTAGCTAGCGGGACATACTCTGAAATGCACATTTCAACTTAATTTTCTTTAAATATGTCCTCCATTTGAAAAATGTCACAGGAAAATGTTAAAAACACTATTTTGTCAGATTACAACAGAACTAAAATCTTTTGAAATCATCTGTTGGTTAATTTGAAATCAAATGTTCTCTGTCTTGAAAAAGCTGAGGAGTTTAACAACTCAACCAAAAAAATCTTAGTCATTTCCTACATCTTAGGACTCTGGTTTTGTAATGACGATGTGAAAATGCTGTGTATGGCAGGTCTGGTCCTCTTTTCAACACGGGCTTCCTGAGGAGGATGCTGTCTGCAGCTGTGCAGCACAGCATGGACGACATCCAGCCGCTCGTCAAAACTCTCATCTGCGAGTGCGAGTGCACCACGCTGAAGTCCCTCGTCCACGGGTCGTCCGCCCTCACCAACCAGGGTAACCGCCTGCCTCAGCGGAGACGCTGTCAGACGTTTGCTGGAGAGTCGCTGACACTTGTGTTTTGCATTGCAGTGGAGTGTGGCGTCGTCATAAAGACCTTAAAGGAAGGACAAGAGGCGGGTCCCACTGATCAGTCTGGTGAGGTCCCTTTCACTTCTGAAAGGACATAAGAAATATAAAATCATCTCCACCCAGCAGGGGGCAGTGTTGCCTAATTCAGTAACTACTGAATGGTTCTCAAATCTTTGGCCGTCAAACTTTTCCCTGTTTGGTCTAAATGAAATAATTTTTCTGCAGGCAAGAGGAAACTTGGGGAGGAGTCTGGAAATGTTCTGAAGAAGATGAAACCTGATGCATCTCTGGAACACCCGCCTTTTTACTACAGCATCCATCGCCACAGCATCCGAGGCATGAACATGCCCAAGTGAGTGACCTCTGACCCAACAGTTATAGAGAGATTCTGGATTTTTTTGAGGGGGTTGAATTTGGAGGGTTTAGATAAAGGCAAAAAAGAGAGGAAAAATACTTTATAATGAAAATGTGTTTTATTATTTAACTTAACCTAAAATGATAAAAAACACACATTTTAGGGCTGATTGCATAGACATAATTTGGACAAATAAATGGTTAAACTTTAAATAAAATTCTCCTTTTAATATGTGTATATATATCATATTACAATTGAGATAAAAGCTTTGTTCACACCGGCTCTGAAACGCACATTTGAGCGACCACGTCCAATGAAAAGCCAACGTAAATGCACGTGTATGCCTGTTTCAGGTTTCTGTGTTAAAAACTCTTTTCACATGTAGCTACGCAAGTTTTTAAGTCTTTTTTTGGCTCTATGCACAAAACGCGCTATCATTGAGCATGCCCTGAAATGTTTCTTTTTTTTCCCACATTCAAAACTTAATTTAGGAAATTAGCTTTTTACATGTATGATAGAATGTTCGACACTGTTGAGCAACATTTACTTTTTTCAGCTTCCTTACGCTTTCTTCTGTTAGTTTTCTGTTATTTTTTACTTTTTTATTTTCAGGTTTAATAACCTACTGTTTATAGTTTAAAGTCTCCACTGTTGATCATCTATGTTTTTTACTTCAGCTGATTGAATGTTTGAATTTAAAGCAACTTTTCGTCATGGATTAGTATTGAATGGATTATTTAGCTTTTTTGTAGCCGTGCTATTCTCACTTCAGTTGAAATAACTACATGAGATCGTGACCTTTTCATGTGTGTTTGAGTTGGAAAACACAGTAAAATTCTTGCCTGAATTTCATTTTTCATAGCTGACCTTTCAAAGCTTTGTTTGCTGAAATAAATCCTTTAGCAGAACAGTTAGAAAGCTGAGTGAAAGTTCAAAATAACGTCAAAGATATGTAGAAAAGAAACAACCCAAGATGATGATGATAAGAAAATGTAACATTCGTTGTTTTCTTTTCAAAATTTTTGCAAAGCTTTGGCCTGAATTTGCAGTCAGGTGGTTTATCTGGACTTACAGGCTCAACAAGTTCCTCCAGTACCTGACAGAGGCTGGCTTCAGGGTGAGTCGAACTCACTTCGACCCGACGGGGGTCCGAACCGACGCCACCTTGCAGCAGTTCAAATCTGTCCTCACAAAGTACAGCGCCCCCACCTGCACCAGCAGCACCACCACCACCCACACCCAGACGAGTGTGAGCACAGAGTCGAAGAAAGAGCCCTGAAGAAAGCGGGCTGAGGAACTCGCCTGCACTGATGGAGACGGAGTTTCATCTGGATCACCAGAACTTTGTTTGATCAAACTGAACCACCTGATCCTGCAGCAGCACAGACCTGCTTTTCTGAAGATGTTCTATTTATTCTTTTGGAAATTCTGCTGACGTTTGACTTTCTTTATCCAGTGTTTTCTCTTTTCCTACAAAAATTAAAACAAATTGTTCTGTTCAACCTGCATTTTCTTCCTTTCTGTATGTCTCTTAACCACAAACTACACATCTACAGGTTTCCCTTGTTTTGCTGCATGAGGCTCGGCTCCTGGCAGGAAAACTTTGACAGTCATTTTACAAATTGACACTTTTTGGCACCAGATTAGTCTCTAATCTGGGGTTTATGGGTGAACCAGCTACAAACTAGGATAGCAATGATTCACATTTGAAAAATGGTGGCTGTTCTGTTGGTTTTAACCATTTTATTTTATAAAATATAACGCCGTTCAAAAACTACAACTTTTAACTCCAATAATTTTCTTAAGTAGCTTCCCAATGATGCTCAAGGAATTGGGTGACGATAAAAGCTAAAAAAATGGAAAAACAACAAATGCTGACCAAATTTGACACCGTGGGTTTGCCAGGGTTGAGATTCAATGGATTTCTTCCCATTGACAGGCATTTGATGGCTGAAGTGTTGGCTGAAAAGATAAGAGCCTTCAAGTTATCAGTGAAAGCTGCCAAACCCGGCATCCTGCAGGAGTTTTAAAGGTCATTGGTGGCATGTTGGCCTGGAGATACGTGGAATTCTTGAGACACATTTTCTGCCATCAACGTCCAGTTACTGTCAGGAGGATGGCTGTGTGTCCCCCAGCTGGAAGGTATCACAGTGAGCATGAGCTGCTCAGTATTTGGTTCAGTTAGGATTCTACAAAGTACTGAGAAAAGTGCTATTAAACTCCTGGTGAAATTCTTAGTCCACTATGATTCCATGAGAATTTTAGGTCAAAACTTTTCCCTTTAATTCCTAAAATCTGACTTTTATGGATGTGTCCTTATTCAAAGTTTGATAGTCGGAATCATAAACTCATTTTTTTGGAACATATCCGAAAATCCAACTACTTTTTTCTAGATGCTCAAATCAAAGAAGTTATTGAAGACTATGACGATGAAGGTGACCTAGAACCACATCTCAATGACCCCTGTTTCACATCCAATACAACATCAAAAGTAAGGACTAAGTTTATTTTGATAATCCCTTCAATGTAACTGAACAGGGCTCTGCAACCTTCAACACTTCAAAGGCCATCCAGGCCGGTTTCTCGCTGACCACAACTCAGCAAGAGACTTAAAGTCTTAAATCATGCTTTAGAAAAATATAACACTTCTTTGCCCTAATATTTAATTGTTCCTATTATGTTAAACGAGATTTATAAAAAAAAAAAACAACATAATCATATAGAGGAAAAAAGTCCATTTTAAATTATGAAATAGTTTATAACTTTAGACACATGTTCGCATGACGTCCTTTCAAAAATAAAAGAGATCCTTTACTACATCTCAATACAGACAGTGTAATGGGTAGTGTGATGTGAGCAGTGATTTACAAAACCTTGTTTTTTTTTTTACCATTTGTGGTAATTCATGGATCCAAATAACTACGATTAAGACAGAGCTCAAGTGGAGTTTTCTGCTTTAAAATGGTCTGAAGTGACGAGAAAAGAGAGGTGCTGCCCCAGATGATCACACTTCCTCCACCTCAAGACTCTATAGGTCAATTGTTGCATCTTCTCCTCAATGAACATGTTCAGGTGAAGGGGGTCATGGCAGACCTCCCAGTAACCCTGAGAGGAGTCTGCTCCTTGACTGCAGGTCCTCAGATGACACACTGTGGTGCCTGACTGCATAGAAAGAAAGCAGTTTTCTATTGTCTTCTTTAGACACGCTGCCTGTTTTTGGAATCCAATCATTATATGTTTAAAGTAAAATATCTTTAATGTTTATATATTTTAAAGGTGGTTTAGCTCTCAATCCAAACAGCGCTGCATCTTTAGTAAAGCAGCAGCTTGAAGTCCTTCCATCACACTGACCTAATCCAGACTAGCCAAACATGGTGAATTCTTGGCAAAAAAATATGGTGGCCCAGAAGTGCAAATCACATCAACAAATCAACCCCCCCCCCCCACCACCACCACCACCACCACCACCACCACCATCAAATGAATCATAAAAATACATCACATATAAAAAATGAAAACAAAATTTCCAAAATAAAAGCAAAATTCCAAAAATTTGAACGAAATCAAAATGAAATGTGAAAAAAAGAAAGACAAAAGGATGATGGGCACATCCACTGTTTCTTACAAATGTGGCAACAAATCAAATCAAAATAAACATGATTTCCAACATAATTGCCACTTAGCTATGTCACAACAAAGAAATAACCATGCAAACAGACTTTTTTTTTCAATTGTATTTTGTTTATGCCGTCAAATGTCCTGAAGTGAATATGCATAAAGCAAACTTGCAGCAGATAATTCAAAAATCTACAATGAAATAAAGACTTAGCACATGTTTGGGTCATTCCTGCACGGTGCCATTTGAGTTCCCATTACACAACATCCCATATTTTGTGTTAAAATGGGATGTACTTGTAAAAATGTGTATTTTTAAAAGTCTCATATCCATGCTTAAAGACTTTTTTTCCATAGAAAATAATACAGAGTAAAATGATTTAAAATAATTGCTTCTCTTTTAAACTGCCATATCCCCAAACATGTTTGTCAAAGTTTTGATAAATAAGTAATGCCAATTTGTAAAAATCCAGTTTTTTCAGCATTGTTGTGTGGTCTTATTTGTAATATCTGTCATTAAATATAAATGCATTTATTATTACTTGAATATGCATTTATTTCTTAATGCTCAGTTTAGATTGTTTAATACATATATTTGTCAGGAAATGGCACCACTGCTGCTAAAAAGCAACAACGCTACAGGGAACGCCATGAGGCAGACCCTGTTACTTTCTATTTTTATTATCATTTTAAACTAGAAAGATAAAAAACAGAATTACAACATTGAATGAAGTTAAGAGTCCTCATCAAGTCCAAGCCCTTTTTTCTTTTACTTTTTAAAGTGAATCCAACTCAGAATGTAACAGAAAAACATTATCAAAACCAAAAGAAACAAAGAACACATACACTGTACACAATGATCAAAAGTTCCCAAAGAGAAAGGAAAAAAATACAGAAAACAAAACCATTGAAATGTACATTGACTTTGACCTTTAACTGTATCTATTAATGACATCGTCGGCATTGTAGCTTTAAGTTTGTTTATTTTGTTAATCTTCATTTCATTCGTTCCTAAACTGATGCCCTCTTGTGGAAACAGAGTGTACATTTGATTGTCATTGATTGTTTTTTGTTTTTGTTTTGTTTACTTCTCTGTCCACCCTGGTATTTTACTTAAAGAAGACAATAATTTTAGTGCATGTGTCTGTGGTTTTATGAAGGGAGGGAGTTAACTAAATGAAATCACTTAAAAATAGGCCCAATTTGATTGACATCCCTTTACAAAATAAAAGTAAAGTGTTGAAATGACATTTTACCTTATTTTAGCTTCTTCTTCAAATATAGTACTTTTTTTTAAACAAAAAAACTTTCTTTAAAAAAATTTGCACAGTAAAGTGAGATACATTTATCCTAAAATCAGAATGCCTTCCAAGCACTATGACTAAAAATGGGAATGTCCAGTTACAGCGTGGACATTTTGTCTTGTGTCCAGAATCTGGTCATTATTCATATCCTGAGCTCCACCAATATATTTTTACTTAGTTTCCTTCATATTAAAATGATAAAAACATGTAAAATTATCCTTTTTGTAAGGTTACAGAGCGGAAATCACACACAATATTAGAAAAGCTCCATTCATCCGCTCCGGAATTCAGCTTTAGATTTACTTGAAACTGGAGGGGGCTTGAAGATAATGATTTTCTCCATCATTTTGAGGGTTTTCCGAGTCAAACGTGTTCAAATCAACAACCAGCAGGAGCACTGAGGGATGCGAATGTGATCCGAGCGTCACTGATTGAGGCGGCCCTTGAGGGAGGAGGAGGATGAGGAGGGCGTGCTACTGCTCCTCCTCTGCAGCGCGCAACACATCGGTGTGACACCGCTCGTACCTGAGGACTGAAAGTACCTGTGGATCCTCACCTCTTAGCAGCATCATGGGGATCTCCGCGTCCAGCCTGCTGGATGAAGCCAAATCCAACTACATCAGAGGTAAAAGTCTTCGGAGAGGAGCGCAGCGGCGATGCGCACCGCGCGCCCGGTGCGTCGGGGTGATGGGCTGTGCGTCAAGAGGGAATTTAAGGCAACAAAACAGCGCATTAAAAATATATGTATATATATATATTTAATAACACAAGCAGAAACGTCCATCCCGAGCTGCATTTATTCGTTATTTTATGAACAACGAGTCAGTATGGAGTTTCCGTAAAAGGAGAAACATCTTCTGAGGTTTCCTTTTGAGTTTCTGCCAGGCGGCGCTCAAACCTGTCCTTCTGGTTTGCATTGTACTTTTCCACGGACACGGCACTGACCTCCCGGCGGTTTATTGACGCGCCAGCAGTCAGGGCTGCTGTCTGTTGGCTTCATCGGGTCACTCCAGCTGATCCAGTCCTGCAGGGAAGCGGGAGGAAGCGGCGGCTGTGCGCCTCTGCAGCCAACAGGTGTTCGTGTGTCTGCAGCTCACAGATATGCACATGCTTCATGTGTTTGTTTTATCTGCAGTGAAACCTGATCTAGAGATGATCTACTAAAAAGAAAAATCAATCTGAAGGCCTTCTGATGAGTTGAATTCTGCCTGGTCCTGCAGTTTGCATCTAACGTCAAAGCTTTATAGGATGAAAATGTTTGTTTTCCAAAGATCATATCTGAAAGCAAACAAAACATTCAACTAAACATTTATTATCAAGATAAGTAACTAAGTAAGATAAGTAAAATACATTGGCTGAAAAAATAAATATAGTAAATAAAAATAACAAAAATGAAGTGAATAAAAAATAAGACAGGTCCATGTTTAAATCTTTTTAAAGTATAGAGTTGGAAGAACTTTACACGTATTTACAATTTTTCAAACATTTGTCATTTCAAGTCTTCTGTCATTGACTGGATTGGACTGGGTTTAGATTAAATTGCATTTGGATTGAATGCAATTGAATTGTGGTAAAAATGGAACTGGACTTAGAGCTATATTTGAACTAAATTTGGATTTGGATCACAGCAGAATTGGAATTTGATTAAATTTGGATATGATTGGGATTGGATTGGATTTGGAATCGGATTTGGAATTGAAATTGGAATAGAAATTTGATTGCATGCAATTGTATTGTAATTGCTATTGAATTGGATTTGGAATTGAAATTGGACTAAATAAAATTGGATTGTTTTTGGAATTGAATAGGATTTGAAGTTGGATTTGGACTGAATTAGGATTCGGATTGTAACTGAATTGGAATAGATTTGGATCGGATTTAAATTTGGAGTTGGAATTGAAATGGGATTGGATTGCAATTGGAATTTATTTGGATTTAGGGTTGAATTTGGACTGCATTAGGATATGGATTGCAACTGATTTGGAATTAGATTGGATTTGCATTTAGACTTGTATTGAAAGTGAATTGGAATTGGACTTGGATTTGATTTTAGATTGTGTTTGGATTGAGATTAGAATTTAATTATTTCAGCTGTCAAACAAAAACTATTTCAAAGAAGACAAACAAAAGAGATCTATATATGGATATATCAAGCTAAGATTATTAATCATTATTTTATTGAAAAATAAACAATTAATGATAAAAGAGATACATGTCCATATATACACATCTGTCTCCTAGAGGTCTTTGATTTCAGTAGATGTTGGTTGGCTCACTTTTCACAAGTATTCTTTGGGTTTTACCTGTTGAGCGCTGCAAGCATGCAACGGCTGGCACTGAATGTAAAGAAAGATCATTTTCTTTTTGGGAGGGAAAGTATTCAAGAATGCCCCCAAACTGGAAATGATTCTGCCTGCCTAGAAGCCATTCATATACTAAAAGAAGAAAAAAGAACCAGAGGTGTTATTCTAATATATTCAGATCCACACAAAAGCCGCTGCGAAGAACAATTGTCCCAAGCTGAAAAGAGTGACATGGCATGTCATGCTGCAATGTCAACAAAGTGGGCGTGGCAAGTGGTAAACTTCATTCCAAAACCATAAAACATGGTGCACTAGTTCATAAACCACAACATGCAAGTTATGTCCAATCATAAATGTGATTTAACTGTCATTGGATGTTGGAACTCGAGTTGCACTAAACCCCACCCATTATTCTGAATGCTCAGACAGCTTGAAGCCCTCAGGGACCAGCTTGTTTGTGACTGTTTATGATTTTATACTGTTTTTCTGTCATTATATCTTATTTCTATCTCTTTTTCCCTTTATGTATTAATTTTGGGGAAAAAAAACTTCCACATATTGGAGACAGAAAGCAGACCATTCCTGCAGCTCACCAGCATCATCTAATAGACTGTGCAGACCACAGATATTTGGCATATTTTTGCTTAAAAAGGACTAAAAAACGGCATCTCAAAGTTTAAAAAAAGTTACTATTTCTGTTCCACCCTCCCTGCTCAAAGTTTAACCCCTGCATTCATGCTTTTCGGCTCAGGTCACATGACCATGACACAGGGTCAAAGCTCTGTTTCGGTGCCGTGAACAAATAAACTGAAACAGAAAATAAAAGCAAAACAGAAAGGAAACAAAAAAGCTGATAGAAGTGAAGAAAGCTTTGGTTTGAGTTTGCAGATAGTTATTTGAAAAAAAAAAACCCCATGAGCTTTTGGTGTCGTCTCCAGCTGCTTCCTCTGCTGTTGCTGTGGTTACAGGTTACAGATCGTATGTGTTCCCATTGGAAAGATGAAAACATCTTCGGTCTGCGCATGAAGCCCTCCTGTAATACGCCTCGCGCTGACAGCACATTTGCAGTTCAGACTCCTGGTTCATAATGGGTCCCTCTGGGAACCTTTAATGTCTCCTGCAGCTCATCATGCCGCTCGGTCTGCTCCAGGACTCATCTGGGTTTTCTAGGTTAGCTTGTCAATTTTTCCTGGCTGCCATGCTGAAGACATTCCTGTGTGCCAGTGTCCAGCTGTCAAATGAGGGAGTTGGAGCGTTCGGCAGTTTGTAGGATGGGTCGAGGCTCTTCAAGATTTATGAGCTGAGCGCTGTAGTATAAAGATCCATTCTGATGAAAATGGTGTTTTTAACATGTTCTTCATTCTGATGCATAGGTTGAGGTTGTGAGGGCAATGGAGGTGTTTTTTTTCCTCTGTGATGTCACTTGTTTACATCAACTTCAGGGGTTTAGACTGAAAGCAGACTGGTGGTGTGGTTCACGTGGCCTCATATCTGTGGGCTGAGATGATGATCCACTCCTTATGGATGAAAGTTTTCAACTAAACCAAAGTCACATTTGACTCAGAGGTGGTCAGATCATGCTGAAAAAGCTGTAATATCAGTACGACAGAATGAAAGATCAAAATATTACAACCACTATGTCAGTCTGAAACGCCCCCATCACCCTTTTGCAGAAAGATTATGAGCGAGTTTCCAAAATATCACACAGTGGTACTGTTGCTAGCCTCACAGTATGTTTGAAATGACATTCTAAAAACAACAACAACAACAAAAAAAGCAAATAAAACATAAAAGTGGTCAAGAGTGCTCACAGAGCTGGAAAATCTGAGAAAAGTTGTGGAAAGTTACCAGCTTCTGCAGCTACGTGATTGCTCCAACAGTTGACACAAAGATTCTGGCTGTGAAACACTGCATGCTGCATGACATTCATGCAACATGTTTGCAGAGCTTGAACTCACATTTTTGTGTGTTTGTTTACCCATTCACACAAGTTTAGTTGGATTTTTGGCAAAACTTGTCATCCTTTGTTACCAAACTAATCTTTTCAAGTTGCAGATTATATCTTTATTACTTAATAATAATAATGCCTAATGTTCTTTTTTTTTCTACCAGATCTGTTTTATCTATTTACAAACAAACATAGCACTGTTTTGGTTTTATCATTGAATGTAATGTTAAGCTGTTGTATTGAGCCAATAATCTGCATGAAGGCTGGTCGTGAACTAACATAACTAACTTTCACTGGTAAACTATGTACATACTGGGCATGTGCGCATTCAAGAACGTGCATTCTTGAACTTGCTTTTAACATACGGTGTTCACTCTGGACCGTTGCCACCCGATTCTTGCGCATGTACCTATAGTTGGTAGAGTCTTGTGCAAAAATGAAAATGTCAAAGCAGTGAATCTTGCTCAAGGCTTTTTCTATCACAGATCTATTCATATATCTGAAAGACTTGGTGTCATTGTTGTAATTCCAGTCAGACACAAACAGATAAAACAGATTTTTCCTGCATGTTCAATTTTCAACCGGTTGCCATTTCCATCTTGTGAAAAGGATGTTACGCTCAATGGCCACGCATTTTGCATATAGCCTGAAAACTGACTTAAAAACTTGTGTGGCGGGCATGAACATGAGAGTTTTCTATGCAGAAGCCTGAAACACGCTCATACGCATTTAGATTTTTCATTTGACTTACTTACTTTTACATGTTTAATAATTATTTTTGCTTCTTGCAATATATTGAGAATCAGTCTAATGAGACGGCTATGGCTGTGATATTGGGCTATATAAATAAAATTGAATTGAATTGAATTGGAAGCGGTTGCTTGAATGCACGTTTCAGAGCCCAGTGTGACCATAGCATAAGAAATCAAGGAAAATCTGCAGAAAGCCTGTAGAAGTTTATTCAACTTCTCATATGAAACCATATTTAGGTTGGAGTGATGTCAAAAATCCAAGTTCCCAGGAAAAATAGTGGAAATATATTTATTTTGCTTCCAGAGTTTCAAAAAAAGCTAATTCTTTATAGTCCGGAAAACAATTTTTTTGTAAGTTTTAGGAAGTGTTCACACGCATTTCAATAGGTTGTCTTTGATGGCAAAAATCCCAATGGTCTTTTAGTTGTTCCCATGCATGGCCTGCCTGCAGCTGCCATCATACAGTCATTAAAATATTCAGAGGAGGTGGGAGAAGCTGAAAGGGAACTGCTGCTCAGGCTCTGTGGTTGGAAGTCCACCTGCTGTTTGCGTACGTCTGCTGGTTGGAAGTCCACAGAGAAACAAAGACCTCAAATCTGTGGATGAAACCTGCCACTGTGGAAAAATAAAACCAAATAAGGAGTCTAGAAATAAAAGCTGCATGATCTAAATAAATAAAAGCTGAATCTTTAGAAACCCAAAAAATCATTCAGTCAGGCACAGAAAAAACAACTTTTCAATCAAAAGGATATTTAAACTTCATCCTGTGCAACAAGATGATGGAAAAACTCATCAAGGTCAGAGCTGTTAGCTTAACGTTTGATAATTTGAGGAGGAGAAAAAAGTGTTTCCGTCATTTATGCTGCCACTATTTTTTATACCTCTTAGAAAAATAATTCTCTACATCTGCTGATTTTTTATTTGAACAAAAATGCAATAAAACAGCAAAAAGCAAACGCAGTGTGCTATGTAGCATCATGTTAACATTAGCAACAGCTTGTAATGTTGAGCATCATTTGAACCATTAACTGAACAGTTTTGTATGAACCACAGCAACAAACTGCTTTTAACTTGACTAGGATACATTGGGTTGAAACTATTTTATTGGATTAAATTGGAGAATGAGTTGTGGGGTTTGTGAAAACTCCATTAAATCCAGCTATATAAATGTTGAAGTGATGCTTGTGGCTGGGAAGTCGCCTTGAATGAGTCAGAGCTATTACTCCACCACAGCCAGCAGGGTTCCAGCAGGGTTCCAGCAGGGTTCCAGCAGCTTTAAAGGTCGAGGAAATGATGAAACACACAATTATATCCCATATGACCCGCACACCGCTGTAGGGTAACCTCCTCATAAACGTAAACACCACAAACTCACAAAACACACAAAAAAAAGCAAATTAAACAACATGAGACACTGGGATGGAAAAAAAAGAACAAATGACAAGAACAGACGCTATTTGACCGATTTGTTTAAAGTAGACCCATTTCACCTTAACTTCTTAACTGGCCAATACAAATTTCTACAACTAGTGTCTTCTCAAATATTGACTGAAGTAGTGTGAGTTAAAGTCACTTCAATCATCTTTTAATCAATTATAAAAGCATTACCAGTGGCCTTTAAATTATGTGGTTTTTAGCCAAAATAATAAAAAAAAAAACTTGTCTCGTATTCTAGGACATAGTTTCTACAAAGTGGCAGTAGTTCATTGGAAATTTGCCTCTGAGCTGTGGGTGGGACAATTGACCTGTAGCAACCCCGCCCCCTTTCCTCTCCCTGTTACTGAAAGGTCTCTGTTTACACTCTCTCCCACTAGCTTACATCTCCTCACACCCCAGCATAATATCACGCAACTCAATTGCTCAAAAAGTTGCAAGGCTTTTAACAGGAACCAGTAGAAGGGCTCACATTTCACCTGGTTTATCCTTTTTACATCGGTTACCTATTAATTTTAGAATAGATTTTAAAATTGATTTTTAGAGCTCTTAATGGCCAGGCCCATGATTACATTTCCCATCTGCTTGTACCGTATGTGGCTAGCCGCCTCCTTTGGCCCTCTGCTTTGAACTTACTTAGAGCCTCAAAGACACGTTACTAACTCAAGGTAACCTAGCTTTCCAAGCAGTAGCCCCAAGATTTTGGATCGCCCTGCCCGTTTCGCTTCGCCTGTCTGACAATGTCGAGACTTTTAAGACACAGCTGCTTTTTAAAAGAGCTTTTAGTTAACTGTTACGTACCACGTTGTTTTTATTGTTTGAATGTGTTTTACTGTTTTACTTTCCTTCACGTGAAAATTCTGGATTTGTAAAAGATATTTGGCGTTCACCTTCATTGATGCAAGCGCCACTCACTCATTCACACACACTAAACCGTCTCAACAAACATGAATATGAGGATGATGAAATCAGAGTTACTCAAAAGGTTTCCCGGTAATTTTCTGTTGCTTCCACTGTCGTCATGTTCATGACTTCATTATGGGCTGTGAGTCCACATACATTTTGCGTCATTGGAAAATCTCTACACTCATCCTGACTTTTGGAGCTTTTTCCCTAAGCAGCAATCAGAGTTGAGTCAGATGCTGAAGTGTAGACCTGCTTTGATTGACAGGTCTGACGAGTATGCAGTGTGGAACGTGTGTGGCTCTGAAGGTATATGGCCTCTTTTGCATACCTCAAGTAAGGATTTGGTTAACTGGTCAAGTGGAATCATTAGAATGAGGAAGTGTTTTAATTCTGCCTTTACATGTTGAAGGAAGTATCCATTGTCTCATGGTGTTTACACAAGAAGGTATTTACTTGTAACGGACGAGTGCAGAATTAGCTGGAAATTGCTGCAGGAAAACTGAGAGGAAACCTCAATCAGACGTAGACAGTTGGTGAGAAAAATTGTGTTCTCACATGAACATGAGCTGCTAGTTTCTGTCATGAAATCAAACTAAGTAGAATGAGCTGCAGTGTGTCCTCTAAATGCACAAAGACACTCGTAAATGTGTCACAGCCGGGCCCAAGTCTTTGTTCTGCATTTTTCTGCCTTGCAGTGACTCGCTTCGTGTCTTGCGTATTTCATGCATGCCTGTTGCTTCACATTTGGAGTTCTCTTTTACGTTTCTGACAGTGGAAAAACGTATTTTACACTAAGGCGTGACTGCAGTGAAACTGCTGTGAACGCACTCCCCTTGCTATGTTTGGAAACATGAATACATGCTCTGACATGTTGGCTCCCACTGTGCACACCAGCAGGTTGTTTTATTGTTAAGATGAGCGACCTGTTGGTAAGCTCTGCATTATTTATTCATCGCAGAAGAATGTTGTTTGTCTTGCATTCCATTGTTTCATGTCGCTAAAAGTGGCTTACACCTGGGGCTAGGTGTCAATAGCATCTTTTTTTGCACAGTCAAGGACTCCACCTCTTAGAGAATGTTGCCATGGCAACATTCTAAAGTTTGAGCTCTGAATAGGGATACCAAAATAAAAAAATTGCCAACAGCCATGAAACCCATTGTCCTCACATGAAGCCGTGACAAAAACTACATTGCATACTTAATACTAATACTTAAAATTCCACTCAGATCTTCAATATTTTTATGTCGACTCGATGTTTTACTGAATTTTGAGTCAGCAAAAAAAAAAAAAAAAAGAAAAAAGCACACTCAGTACACATACCGGTATATACAGGGTTAGCGATTTCTTTTCAGATGCTCTACACTTTCAATTAGTATTGAACCATCTTTTTTTTCCAAATGTTGGATTTGATTAAACATATTTAGATTTTGTTCTGAATTCTCAGGTATATTTTAGGCTGTTACGTGTTCTTTAAATGATTTACTGTCCACTTTAATTTGGACATTTTTTACCTTCTTCCTCTTGTTCATCTTATGAGTCACTCGGCTGTTTTAAATTCCTGCCAGCAAACAAGACCTTTTCAATTATAGATTTTCAGTATTGCCCCTGTTTTTTCTGCTTCTGCATCTCTTTTGATCAAGCCTTTCACACACAAGATTTCGAGTGAATCCCACTTTCCCCCCTTGGCCTTAATCTCCTGGGGTCAGAAGAGAAAAAGCAGGAATTTTTCATAGTTGTGACTGAGAAAAGAGAATCTGTGTTATGTTTCTCATTGTCTTTACAATGCAATTAAAAGAGGGAAACCTCTCAAAAACAATGAATGATGTTCTCAAATCAGGTCAATGACACTTATATAAAATCACCATGGCAACCATGCAAAGTTCTGATGAAAGTAGCAGTCAAAATAAAACCTACGCACACAGTCTGGAAACTCCCTAAATATTTTCCTCAATATTTCTTAGCTTTATTAGACTGTAGCAAGTGGACTTGAGTACGTGATTTTCAAAATAAAAGTAGATCTGGTTGTTGCCAACGATTTGGTTAGTTAGCCAGTAATAAGAGGTAATAAAGTTTATACAATGCAGCTTTTGACAAACTTGGAAGGAGATGACAGATCAGCTCATTTTCATCATCAACATTTTTTTCCATCTTTCCTTGACTTATAGTGTGCAGTATAACATTTGAGAGTTGAACAGTTAATTCAACTCTTGAAGTTTTTTCAGTTTTTGAAGGTGGGTGCAGGTTACGTGGATTCACAGCTACTAGTGTTACATGCACTTGGTGCGTCCCCTAAAAATGCATGGTTCTATCTGTAGGTTCCCCCAGGAAGCAGGTCAGAGCATGCCGGACAGGCCTGCAGATGCATTAGAGTCACTGAAAGGGCTTTACAAGGGGAGAGGCTAGAGGGCCTCCATGTCAACGTTAAAACTGACTGAGGCAAAGCTGTCGGCATCATTTAAGAAGGATGTTTACATTGCAGAAATGCAGAAAGCAGATCACTTTAAAATGTACAAGTTGTACTATGGACCCAATTAGATTATCCCAACCCTTATTCATAAGCTTTATATGTAGCATTTTGAGAAAACCTCAGTGGTAAACTGGCACTGAAATAATATACGTTTGATTGAGCTGTATAAAATATCTAAAAAAAACACACTTTAACAACAGCAAATTAATAAAAGTTCACTGTTACTATTTTGCTTTGCAAATTAAAAAAAAGATGTAAAAATAAAATGGGCTTTTGTTTTTACTTTATTACAGCTTGTTTACAGACATCAGCCATTTTCTGCTGTTAATTCTTGTCCATCAAGGCTTTAAACTGCCTTTACAACCTTTTGTCTCCTTCACTTTATAATGCATTTACAGCCTGTGCTCTGCCCTTGTGTTCATAATACCTTTCAAATCCTTGTGGGTTTTCCTACAGAGGAGAGTTGTTTACAGAGGAAAGCAGACAGACGGAGCAAAGCTTTGGTGTGAGTGTGTCTGTGCAAACGTTTCGTAGGTATAAGGACAAAAAGAACTACGGATTTTCAAATTAAAACAAAAGTAAACAGTTTTGATGAGAGTTTATATTCTTTTTTATTTATTTATTTTTTTTAGATTAAGCAAATTGTTGCTGTAGATGTTTTGCATGAGCAAAAGCAGAGCTTGTGTGACCTCATCGAGGGAGCAGCCTGAACTTGAATGAACTCAAAGATGTTTCCCCTTTCGATCTGGGTCTGTGTCAGGAAACTGAAACCGAATGAGTCAAACAGCTGGCAGACAAAGAGGGTGAGCTCCTGAAGGATCCAATAAGCTGACAGAGAAACACATTTTTTCCTGGGTTCGTCTGCAGCTGCAGAACTCATCTGATGGTCTGTCAGACGAAGCCTGCTTCAGATTTTATGATTCCCTATGGAGTGACTCGCTACGGCTCCAAAGCTAGTAGCCTCCAACCTGAGAGCGCGCTTGCTTTGTTGGATGCACAAAGCATGCAGGTCACACCACATCAGCAGGGAAAGGAGAACTGTTTACTTTCAAAGGGAGGGATCACTGCAGGATATAACATGGTTACTTTTCACTGAGGCAGAAAAGGTGTAACCTAAAACCTTCAGTGCTAAACAGAACCCCGTTCTTCTACAGAAAGAGCAACTTTCTCTAAACTTTGTTTCAGAGCATTGATAATGATCCCTGTGCGCTACCCGAACAGTTTTAGGATGCATTCAGATTGGACACGTTTGGTTTGCTTAAAGTGAACCAGAGTTCTTTTCCCCTGATAATTCACAACACATTTTCAAGCTGAATACATCCAAGCGGACTGTGGTCCCTCTGGAAACGCTCTCAGACCCGTCTTTTGAGGTGGTCTCGGTTCGTTTCCAATCGGACTGAGCTCTGGTTCGCTCTGAGTTTCCTCAGTCTGAATAGGCACCGTGCTCGGGATTGAACAAGTGAACCAAAATGGCCACTGTAGCCGCACATTATGGGATGTAAACAAGAGCAGCAATGAGACACAGCACCGGCTCATTCAAACTCTCCTAACAGATATTTGAATACAATTTGAAATGATTGACTTAAAAAAAAAATCAGTTATTACAATATGTATATAAAAACTAAAAGTGGTCAAAATTGGCAGAATGAAAAATACATAAAACACAAAAACCTTTCAAATATTAAAAATCTAGACATTTGAGTTAAACTTTTTATTTATTTTGTTCTGAATTTCCGTTTTTTTTCAAGTCACCATGAAAATGTTCTCCAGACAATTTTATCGCTTTTTAAACAAAAGGTTAAGATTTCAGAATTTTTTTTTTTTCTTGAAAGCAGTTTACTGCCAATCCAATGTGGCTGGGTCTCCGTGCCTCATGTTTGTTGCATGCCAGAGAGGAAAGATTTTCTGAGTTGGTTTATTGTTGCTGGAGCATTTCCATTTAATCTCAGAATTCTAAAACAGTGGTGTCCAGACTTTTTGCCAAGCGGGCCAGATTTAGTGAGGTAAAAATGTGAGGGCCAACCAATTGGATTGCATTCTTTGAACCCTTACATTAATGCAACTATTTCAAGGACCTATTTTTGCAATGGGAGACTTAATTTCTTCACAAAAAACAGAAATGCATCGAAATACATTTTTACCAAACAAATCTGTTCATTTTGTTTAAAGTCCACATTTAAAAAGGACCTGGAAAGTGTCACAGAAAGGTCTCACAATGGTATTGCCACATGCTTATATAATATCATTTAACCAGTCACAGTCAAGAAACTGTACACATAGATTTGACAGAGTTTGGCTCACGGCCCGGACTTTGGACATGCCTATTGTAAGACCTATTAGGTGTTTGTTGCCTTTTAAGAAACACGCTTACTACTGACTTTTTATCAATTATTCTGTCAACTTCTAAGCCAAAAATGTTGCAGGTTATTGCCTTTTTTTTTGCATATTTAATTGTTATTTCCCTCAAACTTCTTACACAAATCAAATAATTTGGTTTTGACTGTTGCTTTGGTGGATTATGAGGCTTCTTAATAGACTGCTCACCATTCATCGTCATGTTGGAAAAAAAGCCTTAATGGTTTAGAAGTCACAACAAGGAAACCAAGTAAACAGGAGTGGAAGCAGGATGTCCACTCTAATTTGATTATTGGCACAGAAAGAGTTCATCTGGGTCAACAGGGACACCAGAGACAGGTTCACCCTTTATGAGGGCTATTGTTCAGGACTGAGGAAAAAGCAAATAGGGTCTCTTAAGATCAGACAAAATTGACTATCTTAAAAAAAAACAAGTTTTAAGATTGAAAAGCTTTAGAAGATCCATAAAGTTCCACTGTAATCATGTTTTGATCTGTTGTAAAAGCCTTCTCAGCGGTCATTTAATGATAATTCTGCTGTTTTTAGCTAACATTCAGAAACCTGTCTCATTTTCTAGTTTCTGCAGAGCAGCAGGAGTTCATCAAGCTGCGTTCACATCGGTTTGCGCGGCAAATTTGTGTCAGCCGCCTTTCTTTTGCTGCGTGACAAATTGCTACATGGAGCAGTGTCTGTGTTTATCTCATTTACAATGTATAGGAGAAACAGATGATGTTTAGAGATCAGGGTTAATAATTTTGAAGAACTCTTCAAAAACATCGGTGATCACATTGAGTTATATATAGGCTAGAGATGGCACGTTAGCTTGTTGCATACGTAAAGTTGGACGCCATATTGAAATGGTATAGATGCCGGTTCACTGCTGTGCTACAAGTGTAAAAACAGAGCAGGAAAAACAAGGATGTGACTTTTCACAAGTAAATTATTACTGTCAATGAAGGAGAACTTCTAGAATAAAGTTTAGGAAGATCTGAGTGAGTTTACTCAGAACCGTGAACGTTTAGGCTGATCTTATAGACTATTCAAAGTCAATGGTACCTTCAGACTTTGCACTGGCAGGACTCTCTATGTACTTTGTTTTATGGAGGATGACCATGATGCTTTTTGTATGTGAATTTGACCTCAGATTAGACCACACGACCTGCTTGTAAGAATATTACTAAGCGGAGGAAGAGAAACTAACCAAGATTTCAGTCACAGCGAGTCCAGTTCCGAATCCCCATCCAGCGAGCGGGCAGGAAAATGTGGCGTCCGGAAAACTGCCTGCCAGGTGCCTGAGTCCTTCCTAGTTAGTGTTGGAGTTTGAATTCATAGCAGGTGACAGGTGAGGTGGAGTCAAACACTTTGTGAGGCTCTTCCCACATTCTACCTCAATGTGACTTTAAAAAAAAATCCTTTTAACTTTAGCCTTACTCAAAGCAGGAATGTCTTACATGCACAACTGCAAAACGCTTTACTTTTTAACAATAATGAGTTATTATATAGTAAAGATCAACATTTTTAGTGTCTCTAAAGGGATTTCAGTGATATATTAGGATAATTTGCTTAAGTAAACGAGCAAAAAAATAATCAGAAATCATCAAAAAAAATTGTTATTTGCATTGTGTTTGTTTTTAGATGTTTTTTAGGTTCTGATTCTCCTTTGATTTATGCCACCTCTCTCTGTGTCATTGCCAAACATAATGGTTCCAAACTGGCACCAGTCAGAGCAAAAAAGGAAGTTGTTTGTGAGTAAAATAGAATTTATTCAACTTTCACTGACACCAAACAACAAAAAAGGGTTTTTTCTGTGTTTTCAACTTTTCAACAGAGCATAAACTGATTCCAAGCCCATCCTGGGACATTGAAAGAAGCCTGTCCCAAATCATACATTGTTTTTGTATTAACAATGTGGATTTAGCAAATAAAAAAGGTACCTTTGTAATTAAAAATGAAGATTTGGCAGTTGTCTCTGATGCATAGTTTTCACCTTATGTTTATAATTTTAGCAAAATAAATATGTTTAATCCCCTAGTCGTTAGAGAATTATAATATAATATAACGATTGATGAAATAGAATAGAATCTTTTTCTTTTAATGCAAGTTATTCTTGCTGATTTCATGAAATTTTGTACCTGTATTTAAAAATCAATTTAATTTAAGTACCTGTAACAGATAACTAGAAGAGTATTAACTGCTGGGGCATTGTCATGTTGAAACGGACCTATCTTCATGCACAGACATGCAACCTTTTTTTCTTTTTGGCTCTGAAAATCGTGTTTCGCCCACACTGAGCGTTTCCAGTCAGGTTTAGGACATGCTGTAAACTATGCTGCTGCTTCCCACAGAGAGAACGATGCGGCCGTAAACCTGACTTCAACACTGACTGTGCTCTGAGGGGGCCAGCGAGGCATGTCTGCACACTCTGGCATGTCTCCAGACATTATTCCGTGGAAATTACCTGTTGTAGTTTGGAGTTTCTGAAATCCCAAAGTGAAACGAGAACATTTTCTTACGTGAGATTGAAACAAAGAGCTTGGTTTGACAGGAAAACGTGCAACTGGAGAAGATTCTTTTCGAAAACGGACATATAACTGCTTTTAATTCAGCTTTTTAATCAAGTTAATATCTTAGGCTAAACTACAGTCAACATTATTTTAACACAATGGTAGCAAACACATTTGTGCACAAGTGTTTCTATGTATTCTCATGCAAAAAAGAAAAGTTTAAATGTTTTGAGTCGTTGAGCCAAAATGCCCAGAGTGAAAAAAAAAAAAAGCAAAAGCAACTAAGGAAGTGAATCTTGAACGTGAATCTTTGTCCAAGCTACTAAGGACAAACAGAAACAAACCAAACTGATAATCTAATATGGTTCTATCCGTGCAGGATTTTGGTCTAAACGGAAGAGCATCCATTGACTTGTAGAGTCTTTTTGATTGGTTACAGTGCACTGCTCAAAAACAGACAGTTTTAAACCCATTTTGAGAGTTCCATAATATAATTACGTTATTTTCATATCTCGTCTTGTTCTTTCATGGCTTATTTTTCATTCCTTGTATTTGGAATGTTCATTTTTTCATGAAAAGTTGTTGGGTTCATCAGGTTGGATCTTCTGTAGTTACGGCTCATCTAAAAACTCCAGTTTTAAAAATATTCACACTTGAAGGGCACAATATGTTAGTTTATGGCTTGTCCTGCTGGATACATATGAGAAACAAGTTGTTCTCCTTGTTTCTTCACACGCTGGCGTTTTACGTTAGGTTATCCCACTAAAGAGCACAGAGAAAGAGGAAGCCCTATGGTCAAGTGTAGACACGGCTGCTTGTATCTTTTAAAAAAAACAACAAGAGTCTCGGTCAGACTGAAGACACTAAACATACTGCTGTTAAATTCCATGTTGGCGTTGTGACACGGGTTCACTGCTTCTTTATTTAGGCTAAAAATGTCCATTTTAAAAACGTCTGTTTGTGATGCAGGATGCAGCGGTGGAGCTGTCACCCTTAAAAATAAAAGGAATAAGAACTGATGTAGATATAGTGGCAGGATGTAGAATGTTTTTCACCAACAGAACTGCAGTCTTGCATTTCTTATTGTTGAACATAAACAGATCAAATATAGTCTGCTGAGCGGTCATCAGAGGCTTTTTGTCACCGTCATCTTTTTCATTGTGCTGAACCATTTGATCAGACACACCCTGGTGTCATCATGGGTCTCAGACATGATCGTGTCCACTAGGTCTCGTCCCAAAATCCTTTTCATTAGATCCTTGTTTTTTTGCTTGGGTATTGGCATAAAAATGCTTGTGACTCATATATACTCACATACTCAAAACTGGGGAGTTTCCTGAGTATTTCCTGAGAAAGTCCAACAGAAATTGAACAGAGGGATATTTCTGCTGTCACCCATCGTATTCTGAACACCAAAAATGAAGAATGAAGTGTGATATTGACTGGAATAATGATTTCTTACATAAACAATAATCCTAAAACAGGCAAGACACAGTAAAGTGAGAGTTCTGTTAGATCTGGCCATGCTTAGAGTCTCTTTAGGATCCTGTCTATCTGAGGGATATTCCTCATGCTCTGTGCGCTGTCATCAGGACCAACTTTAGAACTAAACTTTCTAGCTCCAGAGATTTGACTGTTTTCTGCCTTTTGTGTCTTGACAGATCAGGTCGAAGCTGAGCTGAGGGACTTCAGTCCGTACTACAGGAAGCAGTTCTCTGTGGCCTGGTTCAACAAGGTGGAGGACGACCTGGAACAGAACAAGCAGAAGATCACACAGCTGCTCAAACAGAGGGTTTGTCTGACCACTCCAACAACTCTCAGCTCAGCAAATGAGGATTTTCAAGTTAATGGGGTTAGATGGAACGCACTTCCTCTGCTCTCCTCGATTATAAAGCTCTGAGGGGAAACAAGAGCAGGAAGATCAATAAACTACAAGTGATGAATAAATAAGGAATGTACTGTAAAAGGTAGAGGTGGTTGTTGTTGCTCCCTGTCATTGACCAGTACTACTTAAAATCTGAGCCTTATGCAACGTTTACACTGGGCTCGGAAATGCACTTTCAAGCAACCACTTCCAATGAAAGTAGATGTAAACGTGTACATCGTCTGAACTTCCATGTTCAACACTCTTGCACTCAAGTTTTTTAAATCAGTTTTTGCACACATACAAAAACGCACAGCAAGTGAACATGCGTTGAAAGTTAAAACAGTTGAACTTTGACCAATCAGGGACTCGGTGACGAATGGGGTAGCTCCCCTTTCAAAACATAGAAGTGCCAATTAGTTGAACATCAATCGTGCAGTTCACAGTCGAAAAACAGGTAAGCCAGTACGGAAGCACGCACAAAAATATTAAGGTCGTAGACCCCTGGGTGAGCCTGTCGAGCAAACATCTTCATGCAATTTTTATTCTACGGGCATGCTGAGGGTGGCAAGTCATATCAAACGCTTAAACGAAATGCAAGGGTAAGTAAGGATGAAGTTGGTGAGACACAGGCGTGTCGTACACATTTTTCATATTTTCATCCACACTCTACACTGTATGACAGCGTCACCCATATGTCATAAGTGCGTGTTACTTTCATTGCCCTCACAAATACTTCATGATACAATTACCATACGCACGACGAACGGTTAATCTGACGAAGGCTTTAGCTGATGCTGGTTTCATGGTCATTGTTTAACTGTATATAACATGTTTAGCTTAAATACACAATATTTTTATATTATCAGCAGTTTTTTTCGTGGAGAATTTGAAGTTTTACTAAGTTTTAAAATGAATGCTCAAAAGCTTGATTTCTTCCCATTTTTCATGTTTCTTTCTTTTGTAAAGCTGAATACTTTATCTTTGCCAGGCATCTCCTGTGGACAGTAAGGTTCTGTATGAAGAGCGGATCCTGTACTTTGATGACACCAGAAAATGGAAGGAAAGGTACGTGGTGGTGAGAGCCAACTACTCCCTGGAGTGTCATGACAGTCTGGAGGTGAGCGCGAACACAAGAAAGACATTATATGAAATCACAACGGAGAAACTTAATGTCGCCCCTCGTGTTTTTAGTCTTTTCTTAAAGGGGGTTCTCCTTGCCACAGGCTACTGCCAACAGGAGGCACCGTTCTGACCACAGAGGAGATGTACATGGCCATGGTGGACAAATGTTTTCCTGACGACAGCAGTGAGTCAGGCTTTAACCCAACATCTGTAGGGTTTGCTGCTTCCCCGATATGTTCAGCGACAATGATGAAATCTATTTGAACCTTTATGAACATGAAGGGATGCTGACGAAAGCTAACTTGCATACATAACAGGACAGTACTGGAGTCTGATTGTGAAAGGGCAGTTGCAGGTTTTTACATTTTAAATAAAGAAACGAAATTTTAAATACATTTTCTTTTCAATTTGACTCTGTTACCAAAATGTTCTGCTCCGTGGGGAGATTTTTGCTTTTAATGTCCCACAGCAGTCCTGGACTTCGAGGTCCACATTGTTTTAGCAATTCTTTGCTTCAGAACAAAACAAGTGTGAAGTATCTGGAGAAACAGAAAGTCCCAGGTTTGTATTCAGTTCAGAAGAGGAGGAGGAGACCCCCTAATTAGACATTGAGCAGCTATGACTGAGCCACACATGCATGATGCGTGAGTCTAAAAAAACATGGGAAGTGTTTGGCACCGAACCTGTTCAGACTTGCCTGCTTTTGCACAGCAGCAGATGAACTCAAAAATACAGGAAGAGCCACTGTGTTGCGAGGAAATACATGTGTGCAGGTATTCACATACATATAAATGTATTATTAAGTTGTTAGATCAACAATAGCTCCTACAGTTTCAGTCCTGCTACAGATGGGAACAACTTTCCCTTTTAAGCTTTTGTTTTTTATCAACAACTAAATGTAGCATCAGACTCCTACAGGACTTTATATCCTTCTTAAATTGATCAGAAAAAAGTCAAAAATAATCAAATAAAATCTAATTAGCAATTTTAGATTCAAATAAGAACAAAATATTTAGGTTTTTTTTATCATGTGAAATCTTTCTTTTGGTACTTTTTTGAACTATTTGTGTGTTAGGTATACAAATGTAAGCAGCGTGCATCAGTGCAGATGGCGTGATAGCAGACTCCGTTGCTTTTATCTTGATGCAGATGTGAAGGAGGATTTTGCGCCACCTCCGTTGGGGATGCCGGGTCAGTTTCCCGTCTACCTCCGTCTCCCCTACAGGCGGGACTCGTACTTTTGCTTCAGGCAGCAAGCCAAACAGGCCGCCTTCATCTCCATCCTGTCAGACTGCATCAGACACCAGAACCAAGGTAGGAAACCTCAAGCAGAGTTCCTCAGCTGTCATGAATTTGTCCACCTTTGAGGACAGCCTTTAATCGGGAGCCTGATTCCTCTGTTAGATGTCTCTGCAATGACTTTAAATCATCTTTTTCTGTCAGATTTCCTGAAGAAGAAGACATGTGAAGTTCAGGCTTTCCTCAAAGCCATCCAGCTCTACAGACAGGACAAAGGCAAATACGAGGCGTGGGACATGCTAATAGGAAGTGACGTCAGGGTAAGTTTGAACACGCCTCCTCTTCTGATTTTGTCCGCTTAAAACATGAAACTAACCAGCGCTCACGCCCTAGTTTAATTTGGTTAGTAAAACATGTGGAAGAGAAGTCAAAGCAGAAGCTGATGAAGAGGAGAAGATGATGAAAAATGTGACTTTACAAAGATTCCTTTTTAGCCAGCTTTGAAACACATTTTCAAAAGCTTTAAGAAGCTTTTGAAAAAGCTTCAAAAATGTCCACGCTTCTCGTTGGCTGTTTTTGAGCTGAGGAGCATCTGGTTTTTCCCCTGACCTCCATCCTCAGTCTCAGGTTCTTTCGTTTGGAAGCTGTTTGTTCAGCTTCCTGCTGTGTTTTCCTCTCCAGCAGAGCGGGAATCCGCCTGCACGTCGCCTCTAAAATGGATCCATTGTGCAGTTGTTGCTTCTCACTCACATTGTCCATTCAAACCTGAAGGAAGCGTGATTCTACTGAAAGTCAGAATCAGCTTGTGAACTGTTCCTGTTGCTGCGAGAAAGAAAAAAAAAACACGTCAGAGCAAAGAAATGGTTGGAATCACCATAATGCTGTCAGCACAAACAACACAAATGTTTTCAGCTGCTTTTATGGGTGCAGCTGCAGCGCCGTCCATCAGCGAGTGCAGCTTGTGAGGTCACGGCGCTGACGGAAAGAATGCCTGTGTTTTATGTTGCTCCATAGTTTGGTTCTGTAATAAATAGAGCAACGCGTGCTGCAGTTACATAAACAGATTAAAAATGTGAAAAGATCCATTCATCTCAGCCTATTTGAATAATGTACTGCAATTGGAGGCAGAATGCTTGTGGCATTCAAATTTAGCTTTAAATAAAAAAGGTAAACACGTGCAGCTTTAATCCTTTAAACTACTTTGTTTGGTGGAAATGTGACGTTTTTTTTCTTTGTAGGTGAGACAAAGGCTTGCTTTACCAATCAGATGACAATGTATTGCAAGTGACAGTTTCAGGCATATTTACAAATGAAAGCTTTGAGCGTCTTTTCATGGCCTGCTGATGTTACCCACCCTCACCCTTCGCCCTTGCCTTCGCCGCCCCCCATTCCTCCATATTTACCGGCCATCAGTGGCTGAGCGGCTGCGTCTTGCCCTTCACTCTCCACCTCTACCTCTGCCATCCTAGTCAGAGCTTCACATGACAAATTGATGAAAAAAAGATACTTTTTAAAAAAATGGCGGCTTTTCTGTCGGCTTTATCTCCATAGCAACCACTTCTTGTTTTGGTCATCTGGGCGTGAAAAACGCATCTATGTAATTTTTTAAAGAATCTGCAAAAGTACATTTTTGGATTTCCTTGGCAACGGAGGTTTTTGTTAACCACGCCCACATTCCTAACATAGTCATATCTCATGTTATATATTTTCATTCAGCTTAAGCCAGGGATTCATGTCAATTTCCACAAAATTCTGGTAAAAAATGTGCAAGTATAGGGAACAGCACATGCTTGCCATGCAGACACCATTAAAGTTTCATAAAAGTAAAAAACAACAATTTTTCCAAAGTAGTTTCCCTATGGTGCTCGAGGAGTTAAGAGTATTTCTTTATTTCCATATGTCATTATGTTTTCAGGACTTTTTCGCAGTGAGTATAGGCGTATGCACTCTCTGCAGACAATCTGTAGAGGCCTGCAAGCGCAGAAACACCTTCAGCAAAGTGCAATACGTGAGGGAAAAGTTAACAACAAATATTGACGACTGCTGCTTGTTCAAGTGTTGATTATTTTCCTAAATGAACTGCCTTCTGTTGATCATGAAGTGGCCTCTGAGAGGGATTGGAACCTTTCTCCTATTGTTGGTGCTCCAAGCATGTGACAAGCCTCTATAGCCGTGATACTAAATCAATAAAAAAAGTATGCCCTAACTTGGGGGTTTCAGTTTCTTGATGATGGAAACGTTCATATTGCAATCCCAAATTTGACACCTGTGATTGTTCTGAGTTGAAACATCGATCTTTTTAAAAGCTCCTTAAAAACTGGTTGAAAATAAATCAGTCAATTTAATTAATCAATTTCTGGACTTCTCTTAGCAAAAAAATGAACATTTGACATTTATTTTATTCAATATCCTTGAGTATACGTGTAGCAAGCATACTATAGACCATGTACGTGTCATGTAGGAAGTATACTAACCACTAACATGGATGACATTAGATCATCAATCTTACAGGGGAGAGATCAAATGCCCCCTGTTGGTCCTTCCACTGCACATCCTCCTATCAGTGAGAGAACACTCAATAGTTTTGTCTTGACTGATGCTGCAAAGCTCCGACAATTGATGTCCCAAATGAAAACCAAAACCCGTTCTCCTTATCCCATCCCCACCTCACTCTTTAAGTCAGTTTTCAAATCCTGTGAGAAGGAGTTACTGAACATCTTGAGCTGCTCTCTTCAGACTGGAGTCTTCCCTGCACCCCTAAAGACTGTTATGGTGAGACCCATTCTGAAGAATAGCGGTCTAAACAACAACCGGCTTTTATTTATGAAAATAACATTTTAGAAAGGTTTCAAAGTCTTAAATGATCTTAGGTCCAATGAAAGAGGCATCTGTTTTAGTCTTGCTGGACCCAAGTGCTGCCTTTGACACAGTAGACCACTCTATCCTTTTAAACAGACTTCACGGCATGGTTGGAATTACCAGGACGGCTTTTAATTGGTTTAAATCCTACCTTACAAGAGAGATTTTATGTTCATTTAATTGATTTTTCATCTGGAAGGCACAAATTGACATGTGGGGTGCCTCAAGGCAACATCCTGGATCCTATCCTTTTTTTTTTTATCTTTACATGCTTCCACTTGGTGATGTCATCAAGAGATACGGCATCAACTTTCACAGCTATGCTGATGACACTCAGCTGTATGTTGCTGTGTCTCCTGGTGGCACGAGACTCAATCCCGTGCAGCTAGTGCAAAACGCAGCTGCGCGTCTTTTAACGAGAACCAGGAAGAGGGTGCACATTACACTGATCTTGAAACCTCCGCACGGCTCCCTGTCAACTTTTCACGATTCTTCTAGTAGTTTCTAAGATTCTTCATTGTCTTGGACCATCTTTTATATCAGACTTGCTTTTAGCTTATGAACCTAGAGTGATATCTAGTATTTTACTCTCATATTTTATATTACATTTTATCACAATGTATGTATTTTATGCTCGTTACACAAGTTGTACTTTTTATGTATTAACTCATTCTATTTTATAATTTTGTAGCTGCTTTTATGCTTTTGGGTCTTGACAGGACATTCGTTTATAATTTAAAAGAACTGAATGAAAGCGATAGTGTGACGGTAACGGATTATATTGCTGTGACTGGGTTCAGGTGATGGCCAACCAGGTGATGGAGAAACTGCTGCCGTCTCTGGAGAAAGACATGCTGCCTCGCCTCAAAGCCAAGAAGAGTGAGAAGAAGAGAGTTTGGTTTGCTGTGAGTCCCTTCCACGGAATGAATCAAAACTACAAGAGGGCGCTGTGACCTTGATGTAAGGGATTAAACGACCCGTCCTGATCTTTCTCAGACATTGGAGGCTGCATACATTCTGGTCCAGGAGCATTTGCTGCAGAAACTTTTAGAAATGAAAGAAGAGTGTCGGGTGTCGGTCCGGAAGCAGGAAGTGCTGATCCACTCTGACATGGACCAGATCCTCAACTCTAGAAAGCAGCTGGAGGAGAAAATCAGAGGTATCTTAAGGTTCTGTGAGACCGGATGAAGCAGAGAAACAGGAGGATGCGCCTGATGCACTTTGTTCTTCCAGCTAAAGTCTCAGAACCAGCAGAGAAGCTGTGCTCCGAGTCCATCCAGCCGTACCTGGGCTCAGTCCTGGAGGAACTGATGAAACCAATCAGCTTAGGCTTCCTGGAAGGACGGCAGCTGATGGAGACCATGATGGATCAGAACGCCCTGGAGTACGTGGCTGATGAACAGATCAAGAAGGTGGGTTCCTCCAGAGTTCCTGACTGGTTGAGAACTGTCCAGAATCATGGGATTTAACAGGTTTCTTGTCTTTCTGACAGGATCTGAACAGGATGTCGAGACCAAACCTGGTGAACTGCTACCAGAAGATCGCCTCGCTAGAGGATGAGCTGCACCAACTGAAGGAGCGATTTGGCTTCTCCACTGCCAAAAGGGTGATACAGAGCGCTCAGATCGACTTGGAGCAGGTCAGCCATGAGCAATAAGAAACGAGAATGATTAGCTGTTAGTCTTCATATAAAAGCAAAAAACAGTCATTTAATCAGAGGAGGCTTGTACTTTTAAGCAAATAGAACCTCAAAAATCAACATAAAACTGCCTTTACTTCCAATCCCCAAAAACTAAATGAAAACAGAAAGAAACTTAAAGCTGCAAGCGGCGTTGTGTGACACTACCCGCCTCCTTTGTGGTCGCTGCCCCCTCCTGGCTGAGCGGCTGCTCCAACCCCTCACTCTCCCCTTCTGCCCCTGCCACCAGGGTTAGAGCCGCACGTGAATAATTCATGAAAAATATCTTTTTATTCAAAATGGCACCTTATATTATTTTGTTGGTTTTATCGCCATAGCAACCATTGTATGTTTTGGTCACTCAGGAGTGATGAACAGGTCTATGTAAGTTTTCAAAGAATTGTCAAAAGAAAATATTTCCTTGGCAACCAAAGTTTTTTGTAAACCATGCCCAGATTTGCCAATGTGTTTGTTTTGTTTGCCATATTGTTTTGTTCAGCTTGAGCCAACAATTGATGTATTACATATTCACAACATTCACAAAAAAAACAAGCCAACAATTTCTGAAACAATTCAATTTAATATTGTTGAAAGCTTCAAATATCTGGGAATCACTTTCAGGCCAAGCAGTTTGACCAAATTAAGTTTAGTCGGTCTGCTGCTGCACGTGACATTCACTTGCTGGACAGAAGAAACTTTAAATCTGGTAAATTTACTACTTTAAATCACAAAATATTCCTTTTTTTTGTTGCTCTGTTGTTTAAGGGAAATTAGCATCGGAGAAAAGTACTTTAAAGCAGATCTCACTGGAACCAAAGTTCTTTTTATTGGGAATATTTCCAAAAATACACAACTAGAACAAAGGGGAAAGGGGGTTTATAAATCTCAGCTTGATTCATGCAAAAATCTGTATTGCCAAACGCTGGAAAAACACTTACAGCCCGAGGATAACCCAGTGGTTCCAACAAATGTTGTCAGGTGTCCCTTTAGAAAGAATTACGCATAGTTTAGAAGACAAAGATGAAGAATTTGAAAGTATAAACTTCCATCAGCCTGGTGTGCCACGGAGATGTGATCTCCGGTGTCTGTCTCTGTGCAGCTGATGCAGAATGCAGCGTACACGTTTGACCTGCTGCTCAACGACGCCATGAAGGTACACTCCAATGACGCCAGCACCGCCATCAAAAAGGCCAAACACAGAGTCCTCAAGGTCAGTTTGTAACACGTCCAATCACGATAGAACCAGTTCACATTGGAGGCGGATTTTCCATTTTTCAAAACGCATGGAACACTATAGGAAGAAAAGAAGCTTCTTTGGTTGAATAGTAGATCAGTGTTCTACTTTTACGGAAAGCCTTCAGCTCTTTTTCTTTTTCTTTTTTTTTTTTTTTACAACAGATAAATGAAATTATAAATATATATGAAAAAAATAATGAAATTGTCAGAAAGAGTCAGAATTTTACAAAAAAAGTTGTAAAACTATAAGAAAAAAGTCAATATTTTAAGAGAATAAAGTAGTAAAAAGGTCCAAATTTTATGAGAATAAGGTTATAAAATTAGGAGACAAATCTGAACGTGTTATGAGAGTAAAATCGTATATGCATTTTTAAAAAGTTGGAACTTTTCAAGAAAAAAATTATAGCTTTTTTTTAACCAAAAATAAAGTTATACAAAAAGTAAAGCAGATTGATTCATTTGATTTGATTGTAATCTTTGTCCTAATAAAAAATAAACCTGAATCTATAATCTATGAAAATGTATTTTTTGGATGGAATTATTGAAACAAATACACTTTTCCATGATAATATTTTTTGGAAAGACTTGGTTGTCACACTAAGGTCAACCTCTCCACCCAATACACTTGTAAGGACTTTTTGTTTTCTGTCATTGCAAAAAATTCTAAATAATGAGTGACTGTGCCACTGTTTTCTGTCTGGGGTGAAATCTATCTTAAGGAATGTCTTTCTGCAGCAATTAGACTATGACAGCAGCACCGTGAGGCAGAGGATCTTCCAGGACGCTCTGGTTTCCATCACGCTGCCCTTCATCAAGAGAAACCTGGCTCCCACCTGCAAAGAAGTGAGCCTCCAGGCCCTCAGAAAGAGTCTGGACACCGACAGGATGAAGCTTGAACTTAATTTCTTTATTTGTCCTCAGGAGCTTCAGGGTCTGGAACAAACCATCTACGCTGACTACGCCGACTTCATTCACGTTGAGAACGTCTACGAGAAAATCCTCCTGCAGATCCTGGATGCGGAGGCCTCCAAAGGTACAGACGGCAAATCCACGCAGAGCCTTCAGTCCCCTTTAATTCTGCCTGTTTTCTCTCACGCAGTGGTGAAGGAGGCGGCCGACCTCAAGAAGCACAACCTGCTCACAGAGAGCGACCTGGCCAGGCAGTTCAGCCGCTCCAGCCTGTCCTCCAGCTCCACCCCCAACAGCCCTGAACTGACACAGTCCTCCAACAAACAGACCACAGCTCCAACTCCTCTGGCAGTCAACGGCTTGCCTCCCAGCCAACAGAAAGAAGTGCAGCAGGAGGTGCCACTCAACAAAGCAGCTGAGGCTTCATCAGAGAAGAAGGAGCAGGCTGCTGGTCAGGAGAAGGAGGTGGAGCCACTCACAAAAGATGGGAAAACTGATGAACTTCAAACTTCTGCTGCAGTAGAAACTCCTCAAACTGAGACCCAAAACCCGAAGGCAGAGATTTCTGCTCCAACCAAAGATCCTCCAACAGCAGCTGAGCAAGAAAACCAGAAGAGTCCAGAACCCGTTACTGCAGCAGAACCCGAGGACATAAGCCCAGAAGAACCCAGACCCGAGCCTGCAGCAAGCAGTGATACCACAAAGCAAATTGAGATCTCAAAAACTGAGTTAGAGGCTCCACCTAGTGGTGCAGCTGCTGAAGACGTTGCTCTCCAACTGCAAGTGGGCAAAACAGAATCGGGTGCCATCTCAGACCCTAATTCTCTGGATGTGTCTGTTGGAAGTGAGTCGACCCGCTCCGATCCAGAGTCAACTGACAATGTCTCAACCACGTCTGACACCTTGGAGGTGACCGATGCCCCTCCAAGCCCAGACAAGAATGAAGCTGAAGACCCTCCATCCCAGGCGCCGGAGGAAGAGGTGAGCGGTGATGTGGGAGCGAAGGACAACAATGAAGCCAGCGCCGCTGTGAAAGCAGCAACGACCTCTGACCTCTCAGAGATTGCCCAGCCGCCAGCTCAGACAGAAGCGACCGTCGTCTCTGAAAACAGCATAACAGTGGCCAGTTCGGATCAGGCGGCTGATACATCCCCAGCTGACGCCAAAGCACCGGCTCTGGACTGTGTCAAAGAGATCCGCAACCTGGTGATGGAGGTGATTGAGGTGGAGCAACCTGTGCATCTTTACCCAAATGCATCCGCCCAGGCGGAGTGACAGATCTTCAGTGATTTAAGAGTTTCAGACAACATTAAAAAAAAAGAAAAGTATGCATGAAAAAAGTTACTAATTTATACACCAGCACATACAAAGCATTTGTATCCACTACTCCTCTCATTTTTAACAAACAACTGTTTTTTTCCCTCAATGTTCCTGACAACACAGATGAAGAACGTTGTTTTTTTTTTTAAATTAACCCTGAAGTTTGACTCAGTGGGACACTTGAGTAACTGTTGATTTGATGTTTGCAGCCAAGGATGAAGACCGGAAGGATGATGAGTGTCTACAAAGTTGGAATAACAAACCACTTTACTCATTTTTTTCAAATGATTGAATTGATCCTGGCATGGGAAACAATGTTATTTTAACCTAAAGGATGCATGAAAACCACCAAGAAGTATATGATTTAAAAAAACATACAGTCTAAGCCACGCCTCATTTTTATGGAGAGACAATAGACTCACTGGATTTGTGTGTGTGTGTTTAATTAAACAGTATTGATTTGTAAATCATACACTACTGTAACTGTGTGTACTTGCAATTGTGTATTCACATGTACCCTTGAATATCAAAAATGTTGGAATATGAAAATCATTTTACGCACAACTTGAAATTACAACAACTTCAAACTAACTACAAATTCAAAACAGCTCCTATACGTATAAATCTCAGACTATATAAATAGTTTGCACCTATCGCCTTTTTGCCACTTTCTTAAACAGATATGCTCTGATAATTGAGGTTCAAAAAAACTGTCTGCTTTTGCCATGATTGAAGACCAGAGCTCTGTGCCGGAGGCGCTGTCAGGGGGTGGTGCTGCCGACAAGGAGCTGATAGTTCCGGAAAACTTAAAAACAAAAAAGTGCTTTTAAAGACACATTTTGAGACCTTTAATTTACATCTTCATTATTGGGGAATATCTGTTAAAAAATGTAGAAAAAAAATGACGAATTAATCCAAGATGGTATTTACGTACTAAGTTCAAAGCGGCTAATAAGAAAACACTGATGACCCAGTATTCTAGCAGCATTTAAACGCATCACTAATCTTGAGAGTCTCATAACTCGTGCACTTGTAACTCTGATCTGCGCACCATTTAAATGTTTGTATGCTCAGGAGCCATTTTGAATTTGTAGCTTGTAGTCTAAGTTGTGCGTGCGTAAACTGTATTTGTATGTTTTTGATAGTCGAGTGTACATGTGAATACACAATTGCAAGGAAACACATTTATGCACAAAATGTATTTTATGAGTTGCAATCAAATACTATGCTCACACAAATCCAAAGTTACACATCAAGAATCCAGTGAGCCTGTTTTCTCTCTATACACTGTTCTGTCAGGGTTTCCTTGATAGAAATGTGACATGCAGCTTTATAAAAGCAGGTAAATGCAAATTCATTCATTTTCCAATCTGCTTTATCCCTTTCGGGGTCACCGGAGCCTAACCAGGCTACTCATGGGCGAAGGCAGGGTACACCCCTGGACTGGTCGCCAGTCTGTCGCAGGGGCCACAATCACACACCCATGCACACTCACATTCACATTCACACCTACGTACAATTTAGAGTAACCAATTAACCTGTGAAGCCGGAGTACCCGGAGAAAACCCACGCATGCACGGGGAGAACATGCAAACTCCACACAGAAAGGTCCCCCAGCCAGGACTTGAACCGGGAACCTTCTTGCTGTGAGGCAGGAGTGCTAACCACTGCGTCACCATGCAGCCCGTAAATGCAAATGTAGAGGTGAATTACTGAAAGGTCAATCTGCCACGCAGGAAGTCGGGAAAACCTCTATACAACCAAAGAAGCCTAAAGCACGCAGGCAACAGGATCAATACCTGCTTTGGTCTCAAATAAGAGTACATTAAAACAATAAAAAGTAAATAGAAACGTGGCTCATCCACAGTTAAAAGTATTTTTCAACATTTGGTGCAAATTTTTCTGCAATCAAATTTTTTAAGCTGTGTGTTTTAAACAAAATGATTGAATTACTTTTTTGGGGGAACGTTTGATCACCACTACAGCTTGAAGTTTTTCAAATACCTCTAAATTCTTTCTGTTTATTAAAGTATAAAAAATGAAAAATTACATTTGTTTTAAAGATGTCAGCAGAGAAAGAAAATGCATAGAATTGCTGAGTTCCTTTTGTTTGCATTACCTCCACTTTTCCTCCATGTGCCTTTCATCCCACAATAAAGGAGTCCGGCCTTCTGCAGAGGGATGCGGTTGTCGTAGCAACACCTAACTCATCTCCAACAAGTGCCTTTTAGTTGTCAAGTCTTTCGCAAACAGTTCAAGCGTTTAACATGAATTCATAGAAGACTTGTGGAATAATAACATTCACTGATAAAATGTCCTAAAACTTAAAGTCTGGTTTTAGTAACTAAAAAAAAGAATGTTTTTATTTGCCAATGAAACAAATTAGGATTTTTTGATATTTCACAACAATGTTCACATATTGCAAAAAGATACTTTATGCATATGTGACGGATTTGAGACTTTGGAGAAATAGACATCAACAGCATTCCTTATTTCAGGAGGCACATCAAGCAGATTGTTTTCAACCTGAACACATTAAAGCATTTTTCTAAGATGGTCTGGATAAATGAAACCTCTGAGTCAGGATCAGACAAATTTGGACAAAAAAGGGCTGATGTTTTTTTTATCCTTGTTTAGCTTCTGATTGGTTAAACTCACCAGATCCAGGCCCTTCATGAAGGTTACGGCAAGGGTAAGAAATAGGATTATTACTTATTACCATTGACTGTATATGAGATCTGAACTGAGTGAGTATGACATCATCTATAGAAAATGGTTCCAACCAAATGAAGTCAATTCAGTTACGGTTTTTTACGGACTCTACCATGTTGAAGCCAGATTTTGTCAGTAAGCAGGGATTAGTCCAAGTCGGTATGAGTGAAGGTTTCTATGGCAACCACTTACACCAATTGAGGGGTCATATACATTCTTTCCACTCAAAGCAGAGCAGCATCATGCAGTTATGAGCCGGAAGGAAACTCTGACTCTGTGCTGCGTTCAGGGACCTGAAAACTGCACTAAAAGTGTAAAGCAGACCAAGAACACAACCAGACAACAAACAGCTTATCTCTCTATGAGCTTCAGTGGTAAAGGCCAACATGTTAATAAACAGTCAAATTTCGTCAGATCTGCTGTTTTTTCTGCGCTTTATAGGGAAACATTGAGCCCCAATTGTTGATCTTTTTAAGGTCAGGAAGATTTGATCAGGAGCTTAATTTGATGTTTGACCAATAAAAAAATGGTAAACAACAGAGTTTTTCTGCCTCAAATCCCTAAACATTTTGAACTGAAAATGCTTTAAATGAATTTTTTGAAAATGTTCTTGCAAAAAAGACATTTTTTCAACAAATATTCTAGTCCTGCAGGTGTTTTTGTCAACTTTTAACCCTTTAACTACTAAACCAAGACACACACACAAAAAAAATTCTGCTGCTTATTGCCTTGGGGGAGTAATAGACACAATCAATGTTTTAAATATGTTTTCTAAATGTGTGCTACCTTTCAGTCGAGCAGGTAGTTAAAGGGTTAAGGATTACTTTTTTTTGGACACTGATTGCTTTTTGCTTATTTTCAGGTCATTTCCTGAATGTTTTTAAGGGAAATGTTCATCTTCTTAATCTGCTTAATTGACACGCGAACAATTCAAAGTTAATAAACAAAGTCATACCCTTCCAACCTCAAAAAACATGCTTTAAACAATACATCACATATTAAACTTATATTAGTTTTTTTTCCAAACAAATTAATCTTTTCTAATTTAATTGCATGATTTTTTTTTTTATCTCCAAAATTTATGCTGGAAAGAAAAAAAATCAATCAATCAATCAGTCAATCGATCAATCAATCAATCAATCAATCAATAAAATACAATCAATCAATCAATCAATCAAATGTATGAGTACTTTGCTTAAAATGACTCACAAACTAGATATCTCTTAGAGAGATTTAAGCAGAAAAGCTGGTTTCTTTATAACAATTGTCTTAGATACATCTTTCAAACAGCCATAATCAAAGAAACACCAACCTATTTGGGAGCTTTTTAGGACTTGAACTTGTAGAAATCCCCTTTTTTTTCTTTACCAGAATAAATGGTTTAATCAGAGAATGTGGTGATGTGGAAGTTAAACTGACTATAAACTACAAAGCTGTTGTTTAAAAAAATCCCTAAATAAATTACTTTAGATCTTAATCGTTCAACAAAGAGCAAGTCACAAGTGAGTTTAGGAGTTTTTCTTTCACAGGTAAACCCTGCATCCTCCACAGTCTTTGAGCTTTTCTTATTAGGAAATGCCTACAGCTGGATATGAGAAGCTTGTCTGTGTGCTCACAGATCAATCTGATGTGATGCAAGCAGATGCACTGACATAAAAAGAAAAAGAGACTCTGCAAACACCAGGTGGAGCTCTTCCACCACACATCCCTCCCTGATGGTCAGACTCTGCACAACAGAGACGTTTTCTTCTTCTGTACTGGTGCAGGTGTCCACAACCAGCCTGTAACCAACTGCCTGCTAACGGCTGCAGAGCAGTGAAAACCTGGGAGATGTCAGAAGACGGAGCGGCGTGACGGCAGAACCAGCAGGAGCTGGACAGAGGGCAGCATGAAAGGCTCGTTTGTGCAGTGTGTAAATCAGTTTGTGTGGATCCAGAGGGAGGAAGCTGATTTCATGCCCCATCTTCTGGCCAGCTGCTGGACTTTGTGTGGTGAAGAGGTCGTCAACCAAACTGATGAAGGGAGCCCTATCCCTGCTCACTACCAGAAAAGCTGCATGCTTTGCCCCATACGAGGTTCTATAACGTGCACCCCCCCCCTTCATTTCTGTGCAGTAATATGTCTTTTTCCTCTCAGCAAGGATTTGAGAGTGAAGCTTAAGGAGGCAGGAGGAACAGAGGAGCTTTGAGTCACTTCCCTTGCCAGCCGATGTGTCACAGATTTTTGGTTACACCACAGCCTGGACCTGAAAGGCGTCACAATGTTCAATCCCTGCTCTGTCACAGTTTATACAAGGACTCAGGCCCAAAACTGTCAAGTGGACAGACACAGAATTACAGGGATATTTAAGACAATTTGCTACCAACTCAAAACAAACTTTAAAAACTGAACAGCATCGGTTACAACAGTGTGTGATTACTGAAAGACGTGCAAAAACAAAAAGACTAAAGGCTACTTGTGATTCAAAGTGGCAGCTCTAATTGACTCTAATTGACAACAAGCATACGGTTGGTTCATGTTACCAACCTTTCATGATTTTTTTAATTCTTGTTAACATTTTTAAAGGTTGCCAAATTTAAGGTGGGATTTCAATGCTACTTTAGGACCCACTTGGATGAAAATCATTTTTTTGATGTTTTTAACATGTTCTTGTGGCATTTTTCTTAGACGCTATTAGAAAAATGTAAGCTAAAAATGGAATTTCTCTGTATTTTGTTGTGAATCAGGAGCAGACAAAAAAAAGCCATTTGTAAAAGATTGTATTTGTGATTTATTTGTATTTGGGCAGAGCCACGAGCTCCCTGCTCCACTTTATTTTGATGAATCCGCTTGCAAAAAAATAGATCCGTGTATGTCTTTGTTTTCCTTGTCTAAGCTGCCATTTAGGTCAAAACTGTACAACTGGATAACTCAATTACTGCTTGCCATTTTTGTTGCCCCGGTAATGCTAGGTTGGGGTTGCGAGGAGCTGCAAGGTAGCGGGAGAGAGTGTAAACTGATGGGTGATGGGAAGTGGGGGTGGAAGTGTGCCAACGGTCCCTCCCAAAACTTAGAGGAACATTTCTGATGAACTACTGCCGCTGTGCAGAAGCTAAAACAGGCAAAAATTATTATTAACAAACCACTGGGAACGCAAGTCTGAATTTTGGGAATATCATAATTCTATGACTTTATGTAGTTGCCATGGCATCAAGTGGAGTCGCTCACTTTATCTACAGGTCGGTCTGTGTTGCACTGTTTTAAAAAAAAAAATTGCATCTACGTTTTGGACGCAAAGAGCTCGAGTCAGAACAGTTTGGAGAAAATGCTTTGTGTGAATGAAAACAAGAATAAATCTCTAGAAAAACAATGACAGCAGCTTTAAACCTTTGATACCTACTGATGCAACTTTTCACCGAAACTACTTCTGCACCAAACTCGTCATCTGTGTGAAAGCAACAACAAAAGTGATTTTTTTTTCTTCATAGCCAGAATAAATGCAGGCATCAAGGGGTTAAGACTGGCAATGTTCTTTCAGGCATGGCAGCGGGAGGTTCATGATGTGAGTTAGCATTACAGCAACTAGGTCTCCCCTTAATTTCCCATTCACAAAAATCCTCTAAAGAGAACTAAGGCCATGTCGTTGTTGTGCTGCAACAACAACAACATCCCCTGGAATTCCTACAGAACAGAACCAGAACAGCAGCAAATTCAACTAAATGAAACATGCAAATGAGCCCGCTTGAAATCCATCAGCCTGAAACACAAAGGGGCCCAGTGTCACTTTTAGCCCCAGAGAATGAAGAGAGCCTATGGGCAGTGGAGAATCTGATCTTGAATATTTCTCAATTCGGAGCAAAAACAGGGAATAAAGTCTTATTTTCTCCTTCAGCGTGACTCCGACTCCCCTCTCTTCTGTCTCTTTCTGGGCTTTGATCTCTGCCCACTGTCAACGCTCAGGTTACTGCTTACTGACAGTGGAAGAGTGGCCCAGAACCGGCTCTTTCCCCTGACCTGCAGGGCTGCTCTTATTTTCTAACCTTTCTTTTATTGTTTTTGCTTGACTTCACTGCGGGCGCCTCGTCCGATCCTGACTAGATCTCAAAGCACCTATAGAACGCTGAACTGCAGTCTTGGAGTGACAATCGGGCCCCAGAGCCTATAAACTTGTTGTGCCAGTCTTTTGAAAACCATCACAGAATCATCCAGCGTGTCAGGAGGAATTTGACTCCCCCAACTTTATCTTTTTGTTGCATGTCATAAAGTAACAAACACAAATCACGTATTTATGCACACACACACTCACACACACACACACACACACACACAGATAGACATTTATTTACATATAAACAACAGCTCAAAAAAAGAGAGTTAGAGGAAGAAAAAAACATTTTTTTTCCCACCCTTTACACCTTCAGAATTTATTTTATATTGCTGGTGGCTTCTTTACATATGAAACCAATTGATTTGACATCACTACCACCCTCCAATGTCTGCTAGTCATCAACAATTATAGCTAAATTAATTATTATTTCTCACATCTCTCAAAGACTGTTCTCTTATATTAATGTTTTCAGCCATGTGTGAGGACTGATTCAGCTGAGTCAGACATATAAGTCTATATAAAAACGTGGCTAAATATGCGTTTGGGGCTTCCGCGTTCAAAACTCTTGCGTTCACATGTAGCTACTTCAGTTTTTGGGCCCTACGTATAAAAAGTTGTTAAAAGTTAAACCAGTTGAACTTTGACCTATCAGGGACTCTGATTTGGTAGTGACGTATGGATGGTGTTCTTTTTAATTCACGGAAGTACCAACAAAATAATAATTGCTGTTTGTGCACGGCTGGAATTCTATGACACCAAGCCTTTTGTGTATGCATGTCCACCTGACCATTCTTACCTTTTTTGTCTTTTATTTCATTTTGTTTTTAAATCATAATTGTATTTAGTAGTTTTTTGTGCTAATCTTGTATTTAATTCCGAATTTTGGTGGACCATCACATTTGGGGGCCGTCATGGCATTTGTGCCCCCCTTTGCACATGCCTGTATCCGGCCTTGAGCAGAGTTGAAGTGGACTAAGACTTGTTGCATATAAAGCTTTGAGTACGGATAAAATCTAATCATAAAGATCTGAACCATGTCCTGAAATGACTTTTAAAGATGAGCTGAGCTGTTTCACACAGAGTATCATTTGACTGTTATGGTAACCCTGATTACACGGAGCGTAGCGGTGAAACTGAAACATTCTCAGGCTTCCTCCTGCCTTGTGTGGAGTACGGGATCGCTCCCAGAGACAGAAAGTGGAGTCAGTTGCTGTCCACCCATAAGAGTCCCTCTGATGTGGATTTGTCCAAAGAAAACATGCAGTAAAGAAAATGACTCCAGAACAGTTTGATAAATAACACTCTGAATCTACTGTGAGTTTTGTTGATTTTTTTCAGGAGCAGCTCAAATGATCTGCGGACACAGAGGAAGCTCTGTGATAACAGCACTGATTTAGGATCGCTGCGGCGTCATGTTTCATAGTGGAACGCAGCGCCATCGTTGAGGTTCAGCAAACGACGCGCTGGAGGCATAGAGGATGGGGAGAAGATGGAGAAGCAGCCAGAGAGTGTTTGTTCTCAAAGTGGAGGAGCTACAGCTGAGAGGGGAGCAAGGCCTTCTGGGATTGAGAAAGAGCTGTTGACTTGGAACTGTTGAATAACACGAATCAGCGAATAGAGATTCAGAATAACAGAGAGAGAGCTGGCTGGCTGCTGGACGAGCTGAGGGTAAACACTGGTAGTTCGGCGTTTCCTGCCTGACACAGCCAGAGTTTCTGGACGGAGACAACCTGCGCCGCTGACAGGCCCCATCATGGTCACCCATTCACACTGAAGCCGCTTGGACGTTTCTGCAAAGTCCACGTGTTGTGACTTTGAGAGCGTGACAGACTCCTGATGGGGATCAAACCGGGGAATTTACAGCTACAGAACACGGTGTGTTCAACTCTGACACTGATGAATGTTCCCATTTATATAAACCTCTTTTAAATTTTGCTGAATTTACATCCTAGTAAATACAGGTGGTCACAATCAATGTAGTAAGGGGAAACAAGTGAAAGAAAAAGACATTAATGCTTGTAAATAATGGCTCTCTGTATCTGCTCAGGTAAACCTCCTGAAATCCATGTAAAAGTCCCGACAGATGGAGTCGTCAGCTGATATGATATTGTCTGAAAGAATACAGAAAATACTTTAACCTCTCAAGGCCAGAGTCAATGTTTAAGCTAATGGCTGACCCCTACACACAAAGTCACAGGGCCTCAGTTAAGCTAAATTTACTATCGCGGTAATGTAACCTAAAATGTGAACGCCAGGCCTTCAGAAGGTAAGGCATCCTTGCATATTGTTGCCACAATTATTATAATAGTATATTGGGTGCAAAAATTAGTATTTAATTAGCATGTGATACGGCCCCAGCCATATTTGGTTTTCTTTTCTTTAGATGTTGTGTTTTGTGTTCCACCCATCACACATCCACGCTCCACCCATCCCCTAGACAGACCGGGTCGTAACAGCATGCTGTGGGGAAAAAAATGAAGATTTTCTGAGTACAAAACAGTGTTTTACTATCATCATGTCCGGGTACTAACTCCTGCGAACAAAATACTAATTTGTAAGCACAAAATAGAGATTTGAGGGAACAAGAACTGTTGTGTTGTACTCACAAAATGCTGATTTGTTAAAACAAAAAGCTAAATTGTGCCAGAAAACACTCAATTGTGCCAGAAAATACTAATTTGTGGCAACAAATTACATTAGTAATTTGACGACAAATTACATTAGTAATTTGAGGGAACAATGAATCTGATTTCTCTCTTTTTCTATTTTTGTTTTTGACTGTCATTTCCAGGCACCCGTAAGATACAAACGCTGTTTCATTAAAAGAACAATTTTACACAGAAAAAAAGCTCCGAGAATGTTTTTTTTTAAATTGGGAAAAAAAATTGAAAGGCAAAAAAAAATAAATCAATAAATAAAAATGCCAATCGGGTAAGAGAAATGGTCTTACAAAAATCTCAGTAATCTCAGTAAATCTCAGTATCAAAATATTTCAGTCAGACGGATATGTTTTCTTAAACTTAGATTATTTTGATATTGAAAACCTTCTTGATAATATTATTTTTCTTGCATGACAGAAAATGAGAGATTTTTTCTGAAAAAAGGGTTGAAAACTGATAAGTCGTCAATTTTGTAAATGCCATATTTCCTGGAATCCTGAGGTGTGAGCTGGTTTTGCCAAATTTTCTTACCCAAAAGAAAATTTAAATTAAAATTACATTCTGTGTTTTCTGGAAGTGCCTGGATTTTTTTCTTTTTTTTAAAGTACAAAGAACAGGTCCGCTCTTTCCAGGATATCTACATTCCTGATGAAGAAATCCCAATCATTATCTTCATCATACAGGAAGGGTTCAGAAACTTTATCCAGCGTGCTGCTCTCCACCATCTGTTGGACCAGCAGAACTTCCCATCTCAGATCTTCTTGCCTCACTCCTCAAAAAAGGGATTTTAAAGTGAGCATAAAATGATAATTTATTCATATTTCAGCACCACTGTGACATAGCTAGTCCTCGTAAAGTTTAATGGTTTTTCACATCTTTTGTTTAAAAAATATACAGTCATAAAACGATTTATAAAAAATAAAAACACAAACATTATTTTTATTACATTTCATGTTAGAGGAATGCAGCTCTAGGCCTAAATTTGATTAAATTGCAGAATTTTGTAAAAAAATAAAAGTATTATGAAAATTATAAATAACTAGTGCCAGGGTTCTGATTATTTCTTTAATCTCATGCCTTTTAATTCTAGTTATCTTATTTTCCAAAACTTTACAACAAATTTACACATAAAATGAATTAATTTTTACATAAATATTTAATGTAGGTATATCATTGGTTGTAAAGTCAGTCCCAAATTGCATGTAGTAAAAATAAAGTAAAAAAATAAAATAAAATATAATAATAACAATATAAATAAAAAACATGATTATAAAAAAAATATATATATATATTTTTGACAAAAGTATTTTTAAAACTAAATTAAATTCTATGTCATAACCAAATTTGACAAAATCCTTATTCTGCTTTTTATTGGGGCAAAATCAATGTTTTTAAATAGCATTTAGCATATTTATAAGATATTAATAGAGTGTTTTTTATAATTTAGAATATTTCAATAATATATTTTCTAAATGGGCTCTATAGTTTGGTCTGAGGCAGTTTATGGGTTACAAAGGAGTTGTTAATAAGATGATTGATATATGCAGAAAATACATAAATGTGTCCTAATATAAATATTCATGTCAGTTTTCTTTACAAATGTGTTCAACTCTGCAAAATGTTTCACTTGAGCCTAAAAGACATAAAAGTAAGAGAATTAATTTCACATTTGACTAGTTGTATTATTTAATAAACTAGAAAATCATGATTTAAAACTGCATTTCATTTTTTATAGTTATCTTGAACTAAATACCAACATTTGCTAGTCAAACTTCCAGTAGTGAAAGTGATTAACACAGTTTTGACATTTAGTTTGTCTTTAGGTCAAAAACAGTAAACATACTTTTTTTAAAAAAACTATAAAGACATGCTAATTTTCAATTTTCAATAAAAAAAATAATTTCTGACAGTTTGTGCATTTTTCTTCTAGTAGAAGGAGAACATAATAAATTTAGACCGGCATCAGAAGTTTCCACTTTATCCTTCTCACTCCTGCTGGTAAACCTGCACGTGTGGCGTTTTCGTTTTTTGCGTGGTGCAGCAGAGGGAGAAATAAAATCGACCTTTGAGGCAGCGACAACCCGACCCGCAAGATTACTCATCTGGACACAAAGCAGAGCCAAGAACCGCAACCTACAGCTCTACAAATAGTTTTTTTTTTCTTAAAGTCATCAATTCCTTATTATCAGCGGAGTTAATGGAGTGATGAGCTTCCCTTCCAGTTTCTGCAGCATTTCAACACATTCCAGAGTAGACAGGTTTGAAGATCACAGAGCTGTAGGTCTCTGTGCACATGAGCTGTGGCTGCAGCCATCAAAGACAGTTTGGGGGGGTTCAGGACAGCACAGCCAATATGGCCAACATGATTGTGTGACAGAGTACGTTTGTGTCCGCAGGTCTGCTTTCTCTCTCCTGGCTGACAGACTCCAGAGTCCGCCGGCTGCCTTTCATGCCGCCCGCAGCTTCATGGGTCTCGCTGATAATTGAAATGAAACACTTCCTCTGCTGCCTGCCTGTAATCTGCAGCTAATTATACTGATCTGAGGTCTGCTCCGGATCAGGCGCTGACGGAGAGCTGGCCACACCTGTCAGTCAGTCACCAGATGAGTCAGGAACTCGTCTGATGGCATTTAAACATCACAATTTTCTGACCACTAATGTCCACTTTCTAAATGTAAATGCTTCTACATTTGAATGTTTATCAAAGCAAGTATTAAAAAAGTCAATTCGAGCCTCGCATTTTGCATTTCAAAATAAATAGTGAATGCTTCCAGAAAATATCCCAACATGTTATTCTGACCTAGATTCTGTGTGCACCTTTAACTAGTTAGATATCTGCTGTGATGGTTTATGTTGTGTTCTTTTCTAGAAAAGACAATAATGTATAATTACACAAATAAATAAATGAAAGAATAAATTTAGCCTAAAACTCCCATCATCCATGAATCAGTCTTCTCACAAGGGAGTTGAAAAACCGTCCTCGGTTGTGTGAACATCTTATGCTACATTCACACTGGCCGTGGCAACTCACGTTCAATCGGCCACTTTCAATGAAAAGTCAATGCAAACGCACAATGCAACCATGCAAACCCGCGTTTTGGGGTTCCGCGTTTAAAGCTCTCGCATTCCCGCGCCCCTTTAAATGTTTTCAGGCTCCATGTACAGATCAGGTATTCATTGATCGTGTGCTGGAAGTTCAACCTGTTGAACTTTTTACTGCTAAAACATGAAACAGCTGAACTTTGACCAATCAAGGACTCGGATTTTGGTAGTGACGTCTGGATGGTGTTCCTTTCAATTCTTGGAAGTGCCATTGAAGTGCATCTTGACAGCTCTTTGGTCTTTGGTATGATGGTGTTAGGAGTGTGACTGTTTGAGGGTGTGAACAGGTGTCTTTTATATCGGACAATGAGTTCAACCAGGTGCTGCTAATATAGGTAACAAGTGGAGGACAGATGAGCATCTTAAATAAGAAATACCAGGCCTGTGAGGGACAGAAATCATGTTTATAGGTGATCAAAGACTTATTTTACTGAAGAACATTTCATTTATTTCATAAGAATTCTACAATCAGATTTCTAGCCCCCCCCCATTCTGCCTCCAATAGTTGAAGTGCCCCTGCCCATTTTGCCCCTGCCACCCTGGTCAGAACCTCTTCTTCTGTTGGTTTTGGCTCCTAAGCAACCATTTCATTAAGTGACAAACGGGTGTATGTACTTTTTAGAAGAATTTTAAAAAGTTGATTTTTGGATTTCCGTGACAACAGAAGTTTTTGTTGATCATGCCCACATTTCTATTGTGGTCGTATTGTTTCATACAGATTGAGCCAACAATTATTGTATTACATTTTCATTTTATTCTGATTAAAAAAATGTGATTAAATTGGGAACATTCCTTTTGCAAGCTTGCCACGTAATTGCTGCTCAAAGTCTAACTCTAAATTCAGGACTTAACTTGACTTGAAATAATAACCAACAATAGCATCATACTCCAATCTGAAAACTACATCCTTATTCTTCTTGTGTGAAAATAAAAAGTTAAATTTTTCTAGAAAAGTTACTTGTATGCATTTGTGTTATTAAACATAACATATAACATTACATGTTGATGTACATTACTGAAAAAAATAACATTTCTATTTAAAATCTCATGTCTTTTTGCAATGACAATATTGTGGTTAAAATTAATCAAGAAGTACTTAATTCTGCCTCTTATACTTAACCAGACCAGTTGATAATGCGTTTTACTAATATTTGTTGTATAGGGACAGCTTAATACAAGACGAGCTGCTTTATTTTGAGCTATCTGGAATCTGTTTAAATTTGAGTTGCATGTGACCAAATAACTGCGCCGTAATCAAGATGTGACAAAACTAAGAATTAAACCTGTATTATGTATATATATATATATATATATATACATATATATATAGTTGAATTATCAGCAAAGTAGTGGCATGCTTCAAAACCAGGGATAAATCATTAGTGAAAATTGAAAATAGAAATGGTCCTAAACAGCTGCCTTGTGATACCCTACAGCATAACTCTTTTGTTTCTGAGTAACTTCCATTAAATGGAACAGTAAACGATTTATTTTCCAGATAGCTTTTTATTCATGTAGTGGCAGAACTATCAAATCCATAACTTTTTAATTTATCAATTAGTAACTTATGATCAAGTAAATCAAAAGCTGCACTTAAGTCTAATAGGACAGACCCTACAATTTCTTCTTTTATCTTGTATTTCATTTATCCAATCATCAGATATTTGAGCCAAAGCTTGTTGTTGAATGCCATTTTTAATGGGCATGTTGATACGCTGCATTCAGATTATTTTCACTTCAGTAAAACTTAATTTGATTGCAAACATTTTTTGAACACATGAATTGTTGAATATAAAAAGCTACTCCTCCTCCATCTGCATTTCAGTCATGCTTATATACATTATATCCATCTATATTCAAAGGGGTGTTTCCATAGTTACATCTAAATGTGTTTCACCCACAGCTAAAATATGCAAATTATATTTTCCCAATACATCAATAATTTGTGTGCCTTATTTCTTAAACGGCAACAATTCAAATGGGCTATTTTCAACCCTCTATTTGCTAAGGCCATAATTGAGATCTTATGTACAAAAAGTATGTGGAGTCATACATTCAACAAAACAAAACAAACAAAAAAAAAATACTGTGATGTCATCATTTTTTAAGGGGAGGAGGTTTGTTCACTTTGTTTAAAATTCATCTAGGTGTAGGGTGTGAGCCAATTCTGGTGATTTTTTGAGTATGTGGTGGGGGTCACATTTTTGCTCACAGCCGCAATGGGAAAGAAGAACTGCAAAAACGATATGGTCCTTGCAGTCCAGGACTGCTGCGGGGCCTAAGAAGAGATCAATAAACCAAATTCAGTTGCTGGTGATGGCGGTGAGGGACTCCCTCATCAGCCACTTTCCTCCAGAGTTTAGCTAAACACCTTGGTTTCTAAACAGACGAGAACAGACAGCTGGATGTAGAAGGTTCTGTCAGAGAACACCTCTGGAGAGTTGGGGCTTAATCATTTGAGTGTCTGAGCCTTAAGGTTGTTGAAACATGAATCTCTAAACAAATCAGAATTTTTCAGCAGTAAAAATGTTGACTCAAAATAAATAGACGCTATACAATTGATTGACATTGCAGAATAAACACTCTTCCATAAACTAAAGAGAGACTAGTCAACACCAAGAACTACACCGCGATGCAGTAATCAATGGTGTCTACATTCTCCATTTAAATAAAAATACATAACTAACAACTCTTTTTGATTGACATTCACTTAAGCTGCAACACCATAGTAAATTTCTAAATCTCATCAACAAGATCAATATTAATGACGTAATTCACTTTGACAACAAAAGCTTTTTTGGGATTTTATAGAATAGCACAAGATTATACCCTACTGTATAATAGTCTCTCACAGTAATATGATGTACAGTGTTCATAAATAACCTGCAATAAGTGAAATCAGACAAGTAAGATTATAGATGCCTCCAGGCTGTAAAACTATTCATTACATGCTTTTTTTTCATACAATTTTCTCAGACAGACATGAACATTTTCATACTTTTTTCTCTTGTTTAAACTCCTAAAGTTCAAACCTTATTTAAAAAAATCATTCTAGGATTATAGAATCAAAACAAAATCTCATAAATCACTCATAAATGACTCAATGATCCCTGACAGGAAACAATACATTATGAATGTGAAACAAGCTAGAGGAATGTGAGACAGTTTGGCTGCTGAATAATGCAAAAAATACTAACAGTAGTTAGACAGTAGATGCCAGGTTCATCATGGGTAGAAAGGTAAAATGAAGCAGGACTAAATGTCAAATCTAGCCTTCTATGATGATCAAGTTGGCCTCCATATCCACCCACAGAAGAGCAACATACCAAAGATCAACAACCTGGAAAAAGTGGAGACCTTCATGTATTTAGGCAGTGTGGGGAACCAAAGGTAGCAGTGGACAAGTATGTGACTGTCAGGAATCCAAAATGGATACCATGGATGGCTCAAATGCAGATACATTGAGTGTTGCCCAGATGATCCAAGATGGCGCCCATTTAAAGTCCCACTCAGGTCATCTTTTGATTCATTGTAAAAGCGTTACCAGTGGTCTTTAATTTATGATTACCCCAGTTTTAGTCCAAATCCCAAATCCTGTGGTGTTTTTTAGGACTTAATTTCTGCAGAGCGGCAGTAGTTCATTAGAAATTCACCTGTGAGTTGTGGGCAGGATGGACCAAGAACCAAAGGTAGGAACGTCAGGTGTTGACCTGTAATCAGAAAACAAAGAAGACCAAGGCAGACATAGAACAGCTTCTGTGGTCCTGCACCTCCAGCAGTGGTGACCACTGCAGCTTGATGGCTAACTGGAGACGTGAGTAGCTCCCAGAACAAGGTGCCATGGCTTAGTTTTGGTGGCCTCCATCAGTCTTCTTGTGCGTGTGACGATAACATTTCCTCCATGAGACTGAAGTCACAGCAGCAGAAGCACATTGTGTAAAAATAGTGTTGGCGACGGCGTTAAACAAACGAGACAAAAATCCTTTGAGCAAATTTATATTAAAGCTGATATGTGAAATTTCCTCTTCAGAGTTTTATTTTCAAATCCAATGTGATTAAAATTTTGATCATTTTTTAAGCTAAAACAAATACATTGAAACTTTTCTGTGCTGTCCCTGCTTGCCCCCCCCCCACACACACTAATCTAACATTAAACAGGAAGAGCTCTTAGCTGAGAGGTGGTGGTAGGGGGGCAGAGGTGTGTGCTTCCCCGCAAGGAGTCGGGAAGGGGAGACAGGGAAAGAAACACTGGGCTGGTCCTGGGTTAGGTATCACATACCAGAGGCCCCGGACCCCAAATCAGCCCTGTCTAGACTCTCTGGCACCTGCCTCTGCTTATTTGCCACAGACAGCCGCTGGAGCCCCCGCAGCGCCACAGCACCGTAAGACCAGTGCACAAGCTCAACCTCTGCAGATCCCTCACTTCTGTGACTCAAACCCACATCCAGCAGCAAAAGGTGACCCCCCCAATAAAATCTGGAGAGGGGGTGGGGCGAGTCACTGCCCTGGGAAAATGAGAAATGAAGACTTTAAAGGGGATGAAACGATAAAGGTGAAGGTGTGGGATGAAGGCAGGTTTTTGTAAAAATGTTTGAACTTAACCAAAGAGACTAATACATTTAGCACTTTACGTATCATAAAGCACACCGTCATGTTTGAACTTGTGTCATACAAGGCGCACTGAATTAAAAGAGACATTAAGAAAGACAAAAGAGTCAGAGATAAGTCTATTAGTCAGACTTTATTAACTCTGTTCACAGTAATTCTAGACCTTGTTTGGAACATGTTACACGTTAGCCACATTTGAAGCGCCATATTAACATGTTACTTCCAAAATTTTTTGGAAAAAAGATAGTAATACCGCTAAAACAAATATTACTGTGACTGTGCTAACTCCTAACCTTGTTAGTAACACTTAAGAAAAAAAAGGGGGACACGGCTACATGTTAGCCGCGTTAGCATATTCACAATAACACCCAATTAAACATTTTAACAGAGCGCCTTACTGCTCAAAATTGCTTTGACAACAGTAAAACACAACCTGGATTAATCCACGAAGCTCCAGGTCAGGGATAGAAAACTCCAGGCCTCGAGGGCCACAATGTCTGCATGATTTCCAGATATCCAAGCACTACTCATGACTGATTACCTGGTTCAGGTGTGTCCAGCCAATTCGAACCTGCCAGAGGCCTGTTGGAAAACATGCAGGAATGCGGCCCTTGAGGCCTGGAATGTCCTATCCCTGCTCCAGATAATAAGGTGCACATATTTTGAAAAAAGTTAAGGCTTTTAAATGCTGAAAGATCCAATAAATTGATAAAGCTGAATGCCAATCATTTTCAAAGCTTTATTTGCTCCTCATTGACACGCCAGCCTCACCAAGATGAATCTAAATCAGTTACTGTATTAAAAAAATTGTGCTAATCTGTATTTTTTGTTATTGCAATCCTATCTATTTATTAATTTTAATAATCCACTGAATCCCTTTTGTGGTCACTGAGCTGCTTTTTGATTGGATGAACACCACAGATGATCTCCTTTTTTCAAATAATGCTAACTTTCATCTGACTTTTTTCACGTCAACAAAATTGTTGGCCTTTCTGTAACCAAACATTTGGTTACTAAGACAAGACAATGACTTCAAATTTTGTACACATCAAAGAGTCTCCTGCACCTGTCACTAGGGACTTTTGCTCAGTCCTCCAAACAAACCACAGTAGTCTTTTTGACTGCATGTTTCAGCTCAAACCAGAATTCTTCTATGGAGAAGAACATACATAACATAAATAATAACTTTGGAATTTCCAGTCAACTATACTATTGCAAAAGCAGCCTACCTACAGGTCAGTAAACTGCTTCCTTACCAATTATTTTACCACTTTCTTCATGTTGTGTAACTGATATTTTTTTTGAAATTTTTCTTCAAAATCATGTCATTACATTCAAACCACAGACCTCATCTCAGAATCTTTATGGCCCGCAGGACAATGGGACCACTTTGTTTTCACAATCCTTCTTTCTTACTGTGGGTTTGAGAAAAAATTACACCCTCGCCACATACTCAAAATCTCCCCAACATTTGAAGTTACCTAGAACCACATAACGAGGAATTTGGACATAGTGAACTACCCCCCTCAAAAAATGATGACATCACATACAAAAAATGAACTGGGTCAAAATATTTTATGGAGCAAAAAAAAAAAAAACATAGGGTAACACTTTATAATAACTACCCTTGATAGCTAGTAACAAGTCATTATTAAACTGTTAGTTATTGAGTTAAAAATAACTTGTTAAAGAACAGATTACAGTTTAAGGATTTATAACTGTACCTTTTAGATAGACAGCAGATAACTAAACAACTTTTTGTTAGTGAGATATAAATCCCCTTTTATCTGTATATTAGTGATTTCTAACGACATCTTATTAATTAGTAATACATTATGAAGGAGCTGTTACTAAATTACTTACTAATGACTTGTTAATAATCAGTTAATATTTTAGACATGCTACAGGGACATTTTTTAATAGTTTTTTGAGTTATAGTTTTTTAAGTTATAGCTATTTCTTATTGATTAGCTGTTGGAAAATGAGGAACATTTCAAACTAACCCTAATCCTAATCCTAATCCTAATCCTAATCCTAACCCTGCATTTATAAATCCTTAACAAACTGTTAACTGTTACTTAAGTCATTTATAACTCAATAACTAACAGTTTAATAATGATTTGTTCAGGTAGTTATTATAAAGTGTTACCAAAAATGCTTCAAAATTTACTAACAAAACCAAAACCCATGTGTAGGGGGTCTCTAAAGGAAATTTCATGGGATTGCAACAGGACCTTCTGCTTGGTGATCATTTTGTGGCATGGTGTGAAATGCAGAGATTTTCACATTTTGCACAACATGGGAAAATAAAACGTTTGTTCACACAATCTTCAAAAAATTTGGACTCCACAATTGAAATTTCATTGACCTTTGACCACAGGAATAGACCGCCATTTGTAGTATGCTTTTATTACTTTTTTAAAAAGTAAACTCCTCTGGATTTCCATCTATCTCCTCATAACTCCTTGAGCATCATCGGGAAGTTATTTGAGAAAAAAAAAAAGTTTGTAGGTTTTGAACGACATTAACGTGGCGAGCTCCAAAAGTAATGTTGACCTGTTGCTCTTTTTATTGCCAGAAAGTTTTGAAAATGTAATACCTGAATCATTGGCTCAAGCTGAACAAAACAATATGACATACAACATGACTTATATCAGAAATGTTTGGAAAACGACAAAAAAAGGCCAAAGCACACAGATTGTGTTGAATGCAGTGATTGGTTGAGTTTGTCAGCATCCCTACTTGACTGGAGACCATGTTAAAGGTTGAGCTGGATGCATCCATCTGCATTCTGGAAAACATGCATGAAATCATCAAAACCCACCAACAACTGGTGCCAGAGATGCCATCTAAGGTAGAGGAGGCATTGGAGTGAGAGCAGGGCTGAGTGGAGCTCAGGGTGAGGTCAGAGGTCACATCCAGGTCATGCTGCTGGCTGGCCTCCCCTCTACCCCCCTCGGGGGTTGCATGGGTTCAGATCTGCTGCGGACGTGACCTTCGGAACAAACAGCAGCCTCTCCTAGCCACATCTGGCTGGTATTTACACCCAATCCTGACCAACACGACACAGATTTAACTAATCGCCGGTGATGAGAGGGACTACCGACAGAGTCAGCTCAGTCTCAGAATCACGGAAAACGGGTTCCCTAAACTCAACAATGTGGTATGAAAGAGCAAATAACCCAAAGGAGGGTAAATGTTTGAATTCATTTAATGTCTACTTTCTGTAGTGATGTTGGGGGGGACACAGGATAAAGGTAGAAATGTGAAAGAATGACAGAGCAGCACAATGAGGTAAACAAAACAGCCTGAGTAGCAAAGCTCCATGTGGTGTTTGGCTGCATGAATTCCCACGTGTGGCAAAACCGTCATCTGCCCCGGTGTTCTGGGGCCAACATTAGCCAGCCTTACCTGTGGTATGCAGTCTGTGTTGGCAAACATGGACTTGAATCTGTCCCCGATGCTGATGTGGTGCAGAACGCACATGCTGCGCTGTCTCTGGGCCTCGTCAGCTGCAACACAAACAGAGAAGGAGGAGGAAGTCCGCATGAATGACTGCTTGTAGCATAACACCGGTGACCACATCTAGGAGGGCTGTGTGTTCTTTAAAAATATTAATGGGCTGAATGGCCGTCTTAACAGCTATTCCAGTTGGAGGTCAATTGGCATTCAGAGCGGAATCAGAGGCAGTCGACTGCTGTTTGTCAGTTTGGCCTGACGCTCTCCAGGTACACATCCCCCCCAAAAAAGAAATTAGGAAAACGTCTTTCTTTTTAACCCTAAAATGAAATATCGCACACTAGTTTCAATAAAAAAACAAATGCTTGATTTAAGATAGATGCACTTTATACCTTCCCAACTTTTTAATCCTGAGTGCACTTCTTCAGCTAATCTCTATTTCACAAAGTGAAGCGAAGGAAGTAAGGAGAATTAAACTTGACCTCATTTTTTAATAAACAACTTAGTAAGTTGTAACAAGCTTTTCCATTTGATAAAGAGATTCAATGTTTATAAATGCATATAATTATTTCGTAAGCGACGGTGTATCTTGAAGTTCTCTTGTGGCTCATAGGAGGTCACGAAAATAAAACGTGGGATAGTCGTGCGTGTGGTAAGTCTTTCGTGAAGAATTTGTCCAGATAACGCCATAAGTTACACTCGCTTATGACGGAGAGGGGATGCTATCGTACAGTGCGCTTATGCCGCACTCCACTCATTATTAATCTGCGTGTACTGGCTCCTTCCTGACTGTACCCGAATCCCCCATGCATGGGACATGCACGTGATAGGTAGTTGGCCAAAGGATGACCACACATACTACTGTTAAAAAAAAAAAAAAATCTGTACGACACGCCTGTGTCTTACTTTCTTCTCAGACCATATCTACCTGTAAGGGCAGTTGGGACTCAGCCACTGATTGTGTTGGCTGGTCTGTAAGACACAGAGTTCTGTCATCAGCATAGCTACAAACACAACATAAAACCCACTCATCCACCATTTTCATCACATTTGCCTCTGACGAGAAAAGCTTTCAATCACAAACTTTAATTTTTGCTTCCAGTAATGTGGGTTCTGTAATTTAGAGGATGAATCCACTTTGGTACATATACATTTAGAAGAAGAAACAAACTCCCATGAAGGATTTATATTTTTGGTGAAAGCTTCTACATTTATTTTTTTCTTTACCCCTTTGTGTAAATTTGCTAACGTTATCAAAAAGACTAAAACTAAAGCTTTACAGAAGAAGACAGGCTTCAAAAAGTCACATTTACACCATATTTGTCTAAATAGTTGATTTAACGCTGCAAGTGCAGAGACGTAAACGTTAAACTCAGAAGTTAATGCAGTCACTGCAGTGTGGAGCTCTTATCAGAGCTCAGCAGCAGTGTGAAGGAGATAAAGGCTGGATGGATTAAGTGTTAGCCCGTCAGCAAGCCCTGGACCGTTACAAGTTTGACCTCTGACCTCAGTTTAGAGAAAGGGAGGAGCTTGCGGGAAGTTAAATTAATTCAGTTCAGACTGCGGTTTGACCCAGCAGAGGAAAGTGTTAAGAAAAAAGATCTCCATTGGACCAGGACAAAATGTAGACTTCCAGTTGCCAACCAGTCAGAACTGGGCCCAGCCATGTTCTGTCACTGGTACTGGGACCGTATCTACAAGTATCAGAACTAGATGGCCTCTGTGAACCATTGAAACCATGGAGAGCCGTTTACTTGCTGTAATTGGGAAAACAGGAGGCATCAGCTTTACTGCGTCTAATAAGCTGAAGCCGAGCTGCTGACTGGGACATGTGCTTCTCATTAAGCATCCTTTACCTCCAGCGGTACCTTCACATGCACGGCAAAAACTCCCAAACACGCATGCTGCAGACGGGTTGAACTCTTTCACTTTACTGGAAGGAAAACATGGAGGATCCTTTATGAGTGAAGGGAGAGATCCTATTAAATGTTCAAAACAGTGTTGAACCTGGGCGGCTGGAGGTGGTGGTGGGGGTGGGGTGGGGGGCAGCGGGTGCTGTTAAGACTTAACTAGACTGTCCGGGGGCAGTTAGTGGCAGAGCTCAACTCTAATTACACCCCAGTCTGATTTAAACCTCAGTAAAAGTTACACCCGCAGAAGTGTCTGCAGTTGAGTTCGTGAAAGGGCTGGTTCTGCGTTTTCCGGACAAATGAGTGGGCCGGGTTTGGATCCTGGTCGCGCTGCACAACACCATCAAGTTCTTTTTATGGGGCAGTTGTCACACCCTTGCCAACATCATCATCATTAAACTATTTGTGCAGCAATTTCTGTTTCAATGGAAGATTTGCATTTAATAGAAACCAATAATAAAATGGAGTTTGTTATTTCCTTAGGTGATGCCCCCTATTTAGTTTTATTAGAACAATTGTTCTACTTTAGTAAATAAAACATTTTTATTTATACATCTTGAAACAGTGGACATTTCATTTATAACTTATACTAGACCTGAAAATTGTTCATAAAAACAGTTCTTTGAAAACATTTTGGAGCTATAATCTGGATATTGTAGAAAAACCATAACCTGAAAAGATCTAGACCAGCGGTCCCCCAACTTTTTTCAGGTCACAGACCAGCTAAATGTCAGACTATATTTTCAACATGTATGAGGCACGGTAAACTGGACGACCCATGTTTTCTTTAGCTCCCAGTTTTATATAAATATATATTTTTATTTGGATAAATATATAACAAAAAGACACTCATTAACAATTTTACTTTCTTAACCGTTTGAGTAACTTCATTAGCAGCATCTTCATAACATTAGATGGTTGGTTGAAGAGTATTATGCATTATTATTACGGTAGCAATTTTCATCTGTCTGTCTAAAGACTTTTGGCTTCTCTTTCTTTTAAATGTCAGAATTTTTTTGAAAAACGAAAACACTTTTTTGGCCAAAACACAACTCAAACAGGAAAAGAAAGTATTTATATTGTGTTGTCAATCTGTGTTGTGTTGTCAACAGCTAGATAGAATACTTTTATATAAAAATAACCTGTAACACAGTGGCGACCTGTGCAGGGTGTATCCCGCCTTCGCCCACAAGTGGCCGGGTTAGGCTTTGGCAGCCCCGTGACCCCGAAAGGGACCAAACAGATTCAGAAAATGGATGGATGAACATGAATGTAAAAGGATTTATATTGTGTTGTCAATCTTTTAAATCGATTTCTTGACTGATAAAATGTGGAAAAACACTAGGTGGCAGCAGCCTTTTGGAATATTATATTATTGTATGATCAATAAGATTTATGTTTATATTTAATTCACAGTAAAGGTTTGTGTTGTGATTTACTAGAGATTGAATTTAAAACATTAATAAATTAAATTATAACTCTCACTGAGTCTCACCCAGTCTGAAAATATTGCACATATTTAGACCTAAATGAAAGCAACAGGTAAAGACTCCCTAAAATAAGAATGTATTAGTAACATTTAAAGAAAAAACAATTAAAAGACTTAAAACACTGCAAACTATTAGAAAATATATGTATAAATACACATTTTTTTCTTTATTTATACTGATTAAATACTCAGTGAAGCTTAAGCTTTAAGTTTTAAATTTAGAAGCCAACTAATTTAAAAACATGGACAGAAAATTACATTTTTTTTTCACTTAAGATGTTTTTTGATAAAATGTAAAACATGCCCTTTGATGAAATGCACAAAACATTTTTGAAATATCATTTTTTTAAAGATTAGATATAGATAGCATCAAATATGATTGAGTGTTCAAGAGAAAAGCACCTCATTTACCTAAGAGGAACTGGCTGCAGCAAGCAACATGGCACCGGAGCATCATAAGCTGGAAGTCCTCTACCCGAAATCGGAAGTTCGTGCTCTAACCATCGAAAAATAAACCCTTTTGTTAATATTTACTTTAAAAGAAATAAAATGATTAACGTCTCATTCCCACTGCAAGCTCCATAAGTCTTCTAGTAAAGAGACGCTACTTCTCCTTCTGGCTAAAGTTGCAAAATTTCCAATTCTGGCTCCTGGTATTTTTGGGCGCCATCTTGTCTGCAACCAGGTCCCCCTCCATTTACCCACTAACTCACATTTTTAATTTAGTATTACTGTATTATAAATAATTATTATCAACAGATTTTGTTTTGTTTCAATACAGCAAGTAGTCAATTAAAAAACAATAGATCAGCCATAAAGTTTTGAAAATAACCTAAACTTTTAAGTTTTCGTGGAGGCAGCCATTTTGAAATGAGCAGGAAAGGCCATTCTACTGCCTCTAGTGGAATTATGAGGAACTACAGGACAGAAAACATAGACCAAGTTATATACACACAACAGGTTTTGAAGGAAAGTTTTCCATTTTAAATTTACTGAGATAGTGGTTTCAGAAATATGATACAAATGGTTAGATAGGGTTAAGTGCTTGTGCAGATCTACTTTGAAACACTACAGTTCTCAAATGTAGGTTTGTTTACTTTGAACCTAAAAAGTAACAGAAACTTTCATTTGCTTCATGGGTGTTTTCCAACAGGAGGTGTTGAAGATGAACCGTTCTTTTTCCGCTCTGATCTTCTCCTGAGCTGTCATGAACCCCGGCTGGATTTTCTCTCTGCAGATAAGAGCAGAGCCCCATACGGGGCGCTGCAGGGAAAGGCGGCGGCTGGCAGAGGGAGCCGATGATTAATGACGCCTGCGCTCGTATAAAAGAGCGCAGTAAATGCACCCGAACGCAGAGTGTCACAATCGTGAGCGGGCCTGATATTTCAGCGTTGAGTTATATTATGCGTGTGTGCCTCGCTTCCTGCACGAGCAACCCCCACCTGCCACTTCCCAACAAAACAGTCCTGCCTAAATCTCCGAAGACCTCCTCCGCCTCGCGGGCCTGCTCCTGCAAAAACAACATTTGTGCAGAGGCTCGGGCATGTTGTTTTAACAAATATATTACATTAATTATGCTCTGTCACCCGAGCCTCCCCATGAGAAGCTTCAAAGCCGCATCAGGGATGCTGCTGACCGTGTCACACGACCCCGTGGATGAGATGGAGAGCAACTCGCACGCTCTGAGGAGTTGCTGTCTGAATAAACCAAGAGCTGCATGGGCCTCTTCAACTATAAACTACACACTTTCCCAACAAGTGGGTTGTACGGATGTTCGAAAAGCTGAAATTATAAGCTAGAATATGGTCTAAGCGGATTATCAAATTGACGGGAGAGTTTGGGAACAAGGTTGACCTGGACCATGTGGCCATGCAACAAAGGATCAATGGAGAAGCTCTTGGTGCCCACAAGGAATCAGTCGGGTCGACTTTTCTACTGCAAATGCTTACACCTGGAAATGATAGGGAGCTTGAGTGAGTCATGCAGCAGTGATTACCAAACCTCTGCAAAGGGCGACATAACGTCTGTGTCGTTTCTAGTACACAAACCTTCAAATAGAGTAAAATGAAACATTAGTGTTTCACAGCTGCTTGCTTCTTCTTCCCCTGAACAATTCAGAGCTAAGATTTCCTAACCTGCGGAATCACACGTGGCTCCTTTGCCCTCCAAGAGAAATAAAATGTTTTTAGTTTAAAAAGTAACTAAAATAGTTAATACATAGTAAAATATAAAAAAAGTAATGTAACTCAAACTTTATTCAACTCATTCACAAACAGTTGGACAGTACTAATCACTCACTAAGAGTACTGATAACGGTAGTCGTAATTTTCCAATGATCTTTCATAGTTTACCAACGTCATACTAAAACACTGAGCTCCATTTACCACATAAAACCAATTTGAGGTCAGTTACACAATCAGATTTCATACTGATCACCAAATTAGGTTATAATTTGCCTGACCATAATGTAGAATTTCTATTTTTGAACAAATAGAAAGATTTTAACTGCACCTTGTAATTCAAAAATATGGTAAGGTCATTCAATTAGCTCTGATTTAATTTTAGTACCTTAGATTATGAGTTTCTGTCTGAGATGCATGGAGCCAAAATAGTCTCACCCGATTTGTGTGTGCGTAATTCTTGATTTGCAATTTCATACAATACATTTTGTGTGTAACTGTGTGTACTTGCAATTGTGTATGTACAAAAATTACAAAAAATAAAACAAAATACAATTTACCCACACGCAAATTTAAATTACAGCATTTTAAAACTAACTACACATACAAATCTACATACAAAAGTACAACACACAAAACTGCATTTACGCTCAAATCAGATCTGTGTGTAAATGATGAATGCTGGGTCATCTGAGTATTCTTGTCAGTAGCTTTGAACTTAGATTGTGAATAATATCTGGTGAAAACTGGACATTTTCCCACTTTTTTAAACAGATCTGCCCCAATAATTAATATACAAGAGTCTAAATGTGCGTTTTTAAAACACTCAGAGTCTATTTTCTCTCCATAGAGATGCACAACAAAAAATTAAAATAAAATGTTATTTTTTAAACACTGTTGACCTTAGGTTACTTAGTACTACATTTGCTGCATTGAGGTGATCCTGTGTGGTACAGGATGTCTTTTATTTTGAAAAGAAGTCATGTGAGCCTCTGACAAAAGAGATCAACTATTTCATATTTCAAAAAGATTTCTGTTTATTGATTGCATGAAGACTTTGTGGCTCTTACGGGATTGTGTTTGGCAAGAATTGAAGGGAGTAAAGGTTTAAGACCCTTGTCCTAAAACTATTGAGAAATGTTAATTAAATTCAGAAGAAATGAGCAAAACCTGCTGAAAAGGAAACAAGCTGAAACCCAAACAAACTAAAAGACCAAATAAAGCCATGTACTGAAAAACACAACATTTCACCAAGAACTTTTTGTTCAGTTTGTAGTTTAAATATCTTACAACACTTGATAAAAAAAAAAACAACAACTCACAAGTAACTTTTCAGTGAGATAAACGACTTGTTTTAAGATGATAAATCTTCAATATCTTGTCTAGTCAATATATATTTACTTATATATATATATATATATATGTCGACCTTTGAAGCTTTGCTTTCATAAGATATTAGCTTTTTTTCTGGTAATAAAGTTACTTTATCAGCAGTTTGTGTTATTCTGATATTCCAAAATGAGAATTGTTTTTGTTTTTCTGGTCCCTCGAGGCTGCATCTCTCCACCTCTCTGTCCTTCATGTCAGAGAAGCTTCAGGTGTCCCACAGGCAGGTGGAGGTGTTGAGCTGATGACACCCCGACACCTCCCTTTGAAGACTGTGACGCACTGAGCGACGAGGTGGTATTGGTGGCGCGGCGTGTTAACACCCTTGCCTCCCTCTGTGGTCTCCCGCAGCCGCATGCCTGTCCGCCGCACCACGCAACCTGCTCCCAGTTAAAGGCCGCTGCTACTGTGGCACGAGGCAGCTGCAGCCTCACCGTCGCAGCAGACCTCGAGCTGCTTAATCAACTGCAGCCGCTGTCAATTACACTGGCATTCCACCTCCATTAGTGACAGCAGCTGGGAGAAATCAGCCTTATCTGACAGAGAAAGTCATGTTGCTGAGTAAACAAACCATGATGACATGGTGTCAGGATGCAATCTCTCTTTCCTGTCCTCATCAGAAACCATTTTCTGAGTGTTGACACCACCCTATTTCTTTTTTTTTCTTTTAGGGGTATGGCTTTACAACCCCTTGAAGGCTTTTTTAATCTGAATCATAGATCCACTGCAGGCAATCAACTAGATAAAAGAAGCTCCTAAAAGGGTCTGGCTTTGATTGAGACCCAGAAACTGAGATTGAAACCAGGTGGAGCAGGATCATGGCGGGTGGAGATGCTGGGGTGAGTAAAGTGGCACAGCAGCAGCAGCAGCAAAGGCGACCCTCTGAGACTTTAAAATGAAATGTAACCTTTCTGCAAGATCTTTAGATTCGTTAAAAAGGAATCAAGTTTACTGCCATTTTACGTTTACACCAGACATGTGAATGCTCGTTTAGCGGAGTCCACACTGGACTGGCGCTTTTATCCGATATGTGAAAGACTTGATGTCATAATTCCAGCTGGGCACAAACTGCAATTATTAATTTCTCCTCCATGATGAGTATTCAAATGGTTGACACTGCCTAGTTCAGTTCCTGCTGAATGGATGTGCGTTTTATATGTAGAGCTCAAAAACAGTCTTAAAAACTTTGTAGCCATGCACGAACGTGAGCGTTTAGAACATAAAAGCTTTACATAGACTTTTCTTTGGAAGTGGGCGCTTGATCATGCAGTGTCGAAGGCAGTGTGAGCGTAGATTTTAGAGTCTTCTTGTGAAAAACCTAACATTTAACAACAAAAACTTTACCCAGAGGACAGACCAATCGGAGCTTCAAACTGGAGTCTTTTTCAGTTGCTTTACAGATGAGCTCCTTGCAGGTTTTTTCCTAGTGGATTATTGCACTCATGACGCTGTGGTCTGTAATAACCTGTCGGTCTGTGAGTTTGCTTATATTCGGTTCTAAAACATCTCTAACAGTTCCTGCTTCATCACTTTTTCATACATGCGCGTTTACGTAGACTTTTCATTGAGCACTCATTGCAGAATCCAGTCTGAATGTAACATTATTTAGAGTGAAAAAGCAACAGGTGAAAAAATGGTCAGAATACTGAGTACAAAGTCTAAAACACATTGAATTAGGCTTGTAAAAAGTAAAAGAAAATTGAGTATTTTTGTACATTCAAACAAAAATGTTAATGATTCAAACAGAAACAGGGTTTTCACTGATGTGTATAGTAAGCAGGAGTGAATTTTTGCTTATTTGCAGAATGATGGCACTCTTATTGTCTTCCATAAAGCTATGTTCACACCACCTTCTGCAATGTGAGTTCAAGTGTCCACTGTCAACAAAAAGCACATGGAAAGGCACTTTTAGGGTTACAACGCTCAAAACTCTTGCGTTCACATGTTGCCACACAAGTGTCTACGACTGTTTTTGGGCTCTACGTACAAAACACACGATCATCGAACGTGCATCAAAAATGAAAACCCGGTTGAACCTTGACCAATCAAAAACTAAGATTTAGTGGCATCCCTTTTAATTCATAAAAGTGCTTGATCATGAGGGAGAAATTAATAATTGTAACCGGTCAGAATGACCCAAGACACCAAGTCTTTTATTCATCGGAAAAGAGCTGCTTCAACATTTCGCACCAGTCCTCTTCCAACTGTAGGTGGGGGACAAGTGCTAGTAATAGTGGATAAAGAAGAAGATGCCCTCCCCGCTTGTGCAGTGTGAACACCAGTGTGTTCAAGAACACGTGTTTAGTGCGTTCTTGAACGCATGCCATGTGTCAGGTGTGTTCGTAGCTTAACATCTCTATATGTAGCAGCCCAGCACAAAGGGATCTGTTTCCCATCTGGACTTTTAGAAAAGGTATAGGCCTTCTTCTCCTTCAGCTCGTCTTGCCATAGGTCATACCTCCTCAGCTCATGTTTGATAATGCTCATGCAAAGGGCCCCAATTTAAAAACGTGCGACTAGGCTGTGGAACAGGGAGAAACTGCAGGAAGGAAGTTAAGAGGGAAAAACACTTCTGTTTCAGGCGAAAGAGGATTTTCAAGCTGAAATGCTGTTTAGGATTCCAGCTGGGAGTTGTCAGTGAGGTGACCCTGTCCGTCACCCCTGAAGCAGATCACAAAGTCAGCTGTCAAATGTGAAACACGCTCAGTCAAAACTCATGTCCTGGTTTGACTTCTAATCAGCACAACTTGAACCATTTTACAAACCAAACAACATAACACGGAACAGAGATCGCGTTACAGGCATGCACGCGCTCTCACAGCACCGATCATTTCTGACAGACATTTACGTATTATTCTAGCAAGGGCTAATTTGAGAGTTTCTGAAGCCTCCACTGAGGAGGCTGCCAAATGCAGAGGAGAAGAGAGATGCAACCCGCATCTGTGTGCAATAAATGTGCTGCCGCTATTCTGCTTTACAGGATTCAAAGGCATGAAGGTGAGAGAAATTAGAATTAAAAGCACATCATCTAAGAGAGAAATGTTGCATTAAATTAAATGATGATGTCAACTCTTTCACAACATGACATACTTTTGTGGCATTTCTTTTATGACCAAATCAGAATTGGTATTTAAATATTTTTAAGAAATGAGGGCATTCATGTTTGCCAGAATATTATCATGTTCACATCAAAAAGTCAGAATAAAGGGAAATTAACGCGGCAGGCGGCGTTGAATGACCCACAGCTGATTCACACCCCTCGCCAGCATTCTACACACTTTGGTCGGTTACCATTCTTGTTCTTGTTCTGGTGTGTATTAGATGTGTGTTGATGTAAAAAAAACAACTTTTTTTCAAAATGGTGGCCTTTCTGTTTGTTTTACCTCCATAGCAACCATTTGATGTTTTGGTCACCTAGTGGTGAAGAACAGATCTATATAAGTTTTAGAAGAATCTGCAAAAGTTAACTTTCGGATTTCCTTTGCTATAGGCATTTTTTGCAAGGCATTCAAAATAGATTCAGCTGAAAATTCAAAATGGCTACCAAAGAACACAAAAAATACTTGTCCAATCGTAACCTGATAAAGGAGTAGGTATAAGCAGAGCATAAATAAATACTTAAGAAACAGGTAAACTTAGGTGTACACAAGTTAACACAAAAGTAACAAATACCACTTTGTCTTACATTACATACATTACATTACAGATATTACATGGTAAACAGAAAAAGGCACCAGTAGGCTGCTGGAGAAATTCAGAACAATTATTATGAGAACTCTTTTTGCCAGACTAGTTGAGTGAACTTCAAAATAAAATGTAGTTTCAAAATAAAACCATTGATTTAAGGCTTTAGGACATCCTTAGACTGTTTGTCTTTTGTCCCTCTGTGCATTTACCTGGATAGACAACAGAAAACATGGACAATGGTTGTTGCCAGATCTGCACTTTTCCTCCAATCCTCTCTCAGCACTTTGACCAGGGCTCCAAGGGCCGCCTCCAGGTACAGACACATGAACACAAGCCAATGAGAAGACAAATAAAGCAAAAACAGGACAGAAAGAGATGGGAAATAAAACAAAAAGGCACACAGATGGAGGTTAGCTTAAAGGAAGTTGGGGAATGCAATCAGATTGGAGGATATGAAAGATTTTAAGCAAACCACTGCTCCTTATATTGACTTGAATTCCAGGTTTCGTCTCCCCTTTCAAACTGTGACCTTGGGCCTCGCAGTTCACACGAACACTTGGCTCTTATCAACTGTGGACCATTGGATAAAGCGTTATGGATCGAGGGAACAGACGCTGCTTTATGACAGAAACAAACAACGCTGCAGTGCAATGTTACAGCTGCAGAGGATGATGGCTCCATGCTGCTAATGAATTAACGGAAGAGAAAGAATCTCAGCCCTCTTCTCTTCCCATGTCTTCCAAGCCAAAAACACTAGTATATTAATCTGAGTCGTCTCATCCTAAATATATATTTTTGAGATGTTTCACTGATTAATGCTTCATGTTTTAGCATTAATCTGTGTATTTCAGTCTGTTTCACATTTGGTTTCTAGTGAATAATTTAAAAATGTAATTTTTAAATTAACAGTTTTTTCATATCTGTAAATACAAAATGCAGTATTTAAAATATACCACTTAGTTTATTCAAAAATCGTATGTTTTTTTTTTACAGCCGTATTAAATTCTAGGTAATTTTGGACTTACCAAAAACTAGCATTTTTTTAGCTCCTTACCATATGTGCTCATTCTTCCTCAAAATTTAAATACAAATTAATGTTTAAGAATAACTTGTCACTTTCTTATTTGCATTTAAAGTGGTATTTTAGCACTGCTCAGCATTTTCGATCTTTTTCTGTTTTACTTTTTCTAATTTAGCATGTAGAACGGGGTTTAACTCTTTAGCATTATTTCCCTTGTTTTCAGCTTTTGCTACCTACAGTATGTATGATTTTAAATAAAAAACATTAGATAAACTTTAGCTAGTTCTGTATTAAGTTTAGTTTTGAATTTCCTTATAACATTATTCCTCACTCTTTTTACAAACTTCATTGATAATTCAGCATTTAAAGACCCAATAAATTGAATTTCTGAGTATTTCCTTTTTGAAATCGTAAAACAGGAACAACTGAATACATTTAGTTAGAATAATGTTTTAGTTGTGATGTAGAACCTACAGTCAGTGGAAAGCTGCAAGCTCCCTGCTCCATTCTGATGCATGCACTTGTAGGCAAATAGTTCCATGTACGTCTTTGTTTTCCTCGTCTGAGCTGGGATCTGGCTCAAAACTGTACGGCTGGGTAGCACCAATACTGCCCGCCATTTTTGTTGCACCTGTAGTGTTAGATTGGGGGTGTGAAGGGCTGAAAAATAGCATAAGAGTGTTAAGAGATGGATGACGGGGAGTGCGGGTAGGCTTACTCTGGGCCAATGGTCTTGCCCAAAACTCAGATGTGACTTTCTAATGAACTACTGCCATTCTGCAGAAACTATGTCCTAGAAAACAACATTGTTTTCTTTATTTTGAGAGCAGCACATTGGAGTTCACATTGAAGTATTCATTTTACTAAGACTCAGGTTGTACTTTTACTCCTGTGTAAAATGGAAAACCCTGAGGTAAAATTAGTTTCCTATCCTGGTTTTTTATGGAAAGTAAGATTTGAAAAAATGGATGAAAGCTCCAAACAGAGCTAACTGGTCTCTTGTGCCACTGCTGAACATCTGGCCCAACCATGCCTCTATACAGTTGATGTTATTATTTTGAATCAAAGAGACATTTTTGTTATATAAAGATATCATAAGTAATTCTCTTAATGGTACTATATAACCTCATGTTTTCTTTTTCCTCACTACAAGCCAAATGAAAAACATCTGAACTTGTTCAGCTTAAAACAGATCTGGAATATTTCTTGTGTGTCAGCCAGATAATGTACATACATGTAAGTTAAGAGTCTGTCTTTTGTCTGGTAAACTAAGGTAATTGATCTTAATTTGCCAAAAATGTCCAAATGTTTTCCTTATTAAAGAAGAAACTAACTTTTTATAGTTTCACCCTATTCTGTCAAAATTTTGTTAGGATTGTATGTCTAGAAATATTTGAACAAACTTTGGAAATTTTTTTTAAGATATGCACAGAATAATGATAAAAACCCCACTCCAATCATCTGCTGATCTCATAGAAGTGTTCCCAGTGGTTTTTCCCTTATGATGGTGCTTTTTATAAGCAAAATAAAAAAACTTGCGACGATTTCTGGGACATAGTTCATGGAGAGCGGCAGTAGTTCACTAGAAATTCACCTCTGAGTTGTGGGCGGGACAGATTAAGCCTGCCTCGACTTCCTGTCATCCATCTGTTTACACGCTCTCCTGCTAGCTTACAGCCCCTCACACCCCTAACCTAATATTACCAGTGCAACAGAAATGGCAAGCAATATTGGAGCTATCCAGCCGTCCAGATACCAGCTCAGACGAAGAAAATGACGACGTACATGGAAGTATTTGTCTGCAAGTGGATGCATCAGAATAGAGTAAAGCAGGGAGCTTATGACCCACCCAGCGTATTTTCTATGTCAGAAATACGTTCTGTCATTTTTTCGCCTGCTCCTGATTCACAATCACCTGAATAAAGAAATACTTGATAATTTTAAGCTTAGCATTCTTTATATATGTCCTTTATCATCAGAACATATTAAAACCACCAAGAACACTATTTAACACTGGCAATTTCGAGTGGTAAACAGAAGGGAGAGAAAATAAAAACTGTTCTTATTTTGGCCTAAACCATGTCTGCAGACATGATGGATGGCATGACAGAAGACTTAGGTCACAGAGGCTGAAAAGGTGAATCGGGGTGAGGCGATACCAAGGAGAAGCGAATGGAAGATAAGATGGATCTGTGGAGTTTCTTATGCAACCTGGAGATGGATTCAAATAACGTTTTACTATTTTTAATCTCCGGGGAGTGTACCAAGGTGATTGTTTCTGAATTTTAGGTTTTTCCAATATTCATTCACATAAGCTACAACAATAATTTTTAACCTTTTATATATTTTATGCACTTAGAAAAGAAGTAGTGACTGTTAAAACTGGACCAAAAAAACCTCCAATAAAAGAAAACCTGCTGGAAAAGTCAAAACTTTTCAAATAGGGACAAATAAATAACAGAGAGCTTGGTTTATTCCTAAATGAATAAAACATTTGCAGAAAACGTTTATATTAAATGCTTATCACATTTAGATGTGATTGAGATTGTAATTCCATTAATCTCTGCGGAATGCATTCGCCTTTCTGGCCGCTGATGTCAGTCATCTAAATTTAGCCTGCTGCTCCTCTCAATATGGCCAATACAGTATTTGTGTGAAGGGTCAAACATACACAGGGATTTCTGCTTCTGCAGCTTGTGTCAATTCTTTTCTGCGTTTCTCTGACAGATCGGCGGCCAGAACTGGAAATAGGGACAAGTGTCATTTAAATCAAAACCCGGACCCCACATGGTGACCATAAAGGGCACGGCAGTCAAATCAAAAGAAAAACAACAGTGTTAGAAGTCAAGCAGCTGTCGAAGCTTCTGTTTCACTTCACAGCTACAGACTCGCATAATATTTCACCAAAATACAAGAATGGCTACAAAGTAACACGCCGCTTTCTTTGGCGACCTCTGTCCAAGTGATGGTACAATACAGTTGCTTTTACATGTTGGGATAATGGATTAAACTAAATCCCTAAACTAAAGTGTATATTTACTATACAAACTTTGTCTATATTAACGTGTTCTTGATGAGGTAAGGTAAATAAATCCAGCATGTTAAGCCTTAGTCACAGCTACCATTATGAATGGATTTGGGGTGAACATTTGGCTAACCTGCATAGTCTGCATGAAATATCAATATCATAGACCGCTCAGTCCCGTAAAGCTGCATGTTTTTCTTGAGCATACTGCAAGCCACACTTATACAACACACAGGGTTGAGTAAGGGGGAAGTAGGTGAGACACCCCCCTAAATTCCTGCAGATTGCACCAAGAGGCCATTAGTGCTGTTCTGTTCATAAGTGTGCAGCCTGACTGTTAGAAATGAGACAATCAGAGCACAGTTTTTGAGGGCATCCTACGGGCACTTCTGTATCACCTGCACACCCCGTCAGTGCAGCATTTGCACACGGTCACCAAGTAACCTTACTAAAGACCAATGTGACATAAGGACACCGTATGATGTTGCTGTGATTTATTTGACTAATTTCATTTAAGTGGCTTAATCTGAGGAACGAAACATTTGGTTTGCATTTTCTAAACGAACAGACACAAATGTTCATGTCTGCATTTGTAAAAGTGTACACAGAAGACTTGGTTTAAAGCAGCTAAATAACTCAGTTTGGTTGGAACAGATCTTGGTTTAAAATAATCTGATCTCCATGGATGAGACGCATGTTACAGCATTAGGCATGAGTGCAAACATAAGACAAATGTCCATCACATGGATGATCGCATGAAGGAACTTGAAGCCCGAACAGTTGCTCCTCTCATGCTCAATGGTAACAAGAGATGTTAAACACAAGGCATCTGCTTTCTCCTTCCTCTCTAAAAACGATGCAACCAGCAGGTGATCTGAGATCCTCAGGGCACTGCCCGTTGAAAACGATCTCTGCTGACCGCTGGGCTCTACCAGAGGCGTGCAGAGCACTCACACAGACAGATATAGCATCAGAGTCCCAAAAAGAATTCTGAGTGTTAAGCTTCTTCGTGTTTTTACTGCTGGAGAACAACTCAAAAATGGATATTACACTTGAAGAAAACAACAGCGTGTCCTCTCCAAACTTAGAGTACAAAGGCGCTCACCAGGCGTTCAGGGACCGCTGGAAAGAGACGGATGACACCATGTGTCGCCACAGTATGTCCTTCCATCTGCACCACACGCTGAGGAGCGAGTTCTTCGCCAGCTACCTGTACCTGATGGAGAAGATCCCTCTGGGTAAGACACGGATTGTTCAATTTTTACACGAATCCCCTTGAAACTATTCCCTTTGAGCAAACTTTAAGAAAAGTCATGACATACAACTTGTTTGCATCTTTTAAACCATCAGTGCATTCTCTTTGTGAGATTAAACAGTTATTGAAAGAAGAATCTTAATGAATGAGCAACTCTTAGAGTTATAGACGTTTTTTTAGTTGTAAAACATATAAGTCATTCATTCATTCATTCATTTTCCAATCCGCTTTATCCCTTTCGGGGTCACGGGGTTGCCGGAGCCTAACCCGGCTACTCATGGGCGAAGGCAGGGTACACCCCTGGACTGGTCGCCAGTCTGTCGCAGGGGCAACATATAAGTCTTTGTTGCAAATTTAAATCACAACAAAATTTTTTTTTGGTTAATTTGCAGGCGTCTTTAATCCTATTCCTCATGAGCTACTGCCCGGTTTGTTTTGTAGCTAACTCTGCTTCAGTAATGCCTGATTAGCTGGATTAGGTGATCCCAGTTCATGGTTGACTGAACACACCTGATCCAGGAACAGGGTTGTGATGCCCTGCAGGGGCTTTTGGAGCTCTCTTTTGGGATGCAGTAGATTTGAATTTCCTTCAAAATGTTTCATAAACGTCTGAGATCCATCGCTACCCTCACACGGGCTTAACCTGTGAGGGTGCTGCGGGTTTCTAGGTTGTCCGGGTCCATGGAGGGTCGTACAGAGGAGCAGACATACCTGAAGAGATCAAGTGTGTCTTAGACACATTTGGATCATACCATTATCCTGCGTGTGGTAAGTGTATCGTGAATTATTTGTAAGGCTAGAATAACCATAGCCTTGCCCTAGCCTGTAAGGCTAACCCTAGTTACATGCACTTATGATATTCGGGTGATGCGCTTGCTCTACACTCTAGTCATGGAGGCACAGGCTCACACCTGATTGGCAAGAGTGGTTGAAATAGAAATGTTGACTCAGATCGACTTGGACCAATCACTGCTTACTGACGTCTGGCTCTAACATTTTTTTGTTTTTTGGTATCTGGACACAATTGATGACACTAATTCACATGATTGTTTGCAGGGGTTCACAGAACTGCTTGGACCACACCGCACAGTCATGCGTTGCACTTAGCATGTGTTATGAATCATGAACAACACATGCCCGGTGTGAATGTAGCGTCACGCTCATGCGTTGGTACGCAGTCCAAGTCCATCGTCGAGCTCCTCATAAAAAACATGCAGCAATTGAACAGGTGTCGAAAGTTAAAGCAGTTGAACATTGACCAATCAGGGACTTGGATTTGGTAGGGACTAATGTGTAGTGTCCTTTTCAAAACAAGGTAGGACAAACTGGTTATAAATTGATCATGGAGATTAAATTATTAATTGTGGTTTGTGCTCGGGGAGAATTAGATGACACCAAATCTTTTATATATCGGAATAGAGCTGTGAAGGAAAAACCTTGAAGCAAGATTCACGAGGTTTGCACCACTTCCACGTTTCCCGTCCAGCTTCTTCCAACTGTAGTTGCGTGCGCCAGTATCAGGTAGTGACAGTCCAGTGTGAAACGCTGAAAGTGTGTTTTAAAACCTTCATTCAGCTGGTTTTTGAACGCACCACATATGCCCAGTGTGCACATAGCATTTCAGTGGTCCAAAGAATGTCAGCAATGGAGCTCAAGCTCCGGTGTTAAAGGGTTAATGAAGTTAAAGATTTTTGATTGGAACAAAATTCTGTCCATAATGTCAGAATCAGATGACCAATAAAGTTAGAGAAGATCAGCGGGGGAGTTGAGTTTGTTACATTTTCACAACTTTTCCTTTCCTCTTGTTGATATATGATATTTTATATTTAAATCTATGAATAACCAGATTCCTTTGATTTGACCATAGACGTGAAAAAAGCTGTACTTGTCTGTAAAGCTCAAAGCTCATTCTCTGAAGTAGCTGCTCCACTTTGAAGGTGGTAGATGGTTGGAGAAGGAGGATTGACACCTCCTTGGTGGATGGGTGCGTCTTCCCGCTGCCCTTTCTCTGTCTTTGTCTTGCTCCGTGTTTCTATACTTACCCGTCTTTTGGATGCCAACAGAAGGTGTCACATGACATGTAACTCACTCCATATTCTCCAACCTGGCATCCTGACAAATGTTTCATAAGGATGAAGACACTTGGATGAAAGTCATCTAGCTGCTGCCGTTTCATGTGTTTAGTGTGACGCTCTGCTGCTCTCTAGCCGCCCTTCTTCTGATGTTTCCAGAATGAAGAGGGGGGAGGTCTTCTGAGAAAAAAAAACAAAACTTTGCTCTCCTATTTCACTGGGGTGTCAGGAGATGTGTTATTAGAGATCCTTGACAAGTGGATGGACAACCCCTCCTCAAACCCATCACAGGAACGTGTCACCTAAACCCCAAAAATTCATCTGGATTTATTTCTGCTCAGCAGACAGAGATGGTGAAAGGCTGGCACCAAGTGCAGAGCCACTTGTAAAGTGTCACAATATGTCCGACACTCATGTAAGCCTCTCTGAACAATGACATTATGGCATTATTTCCACACAGAGAAGAAAAAATTGCGTCCCAGACGTACTACTAAAAACATTTAAATTTTCCCACAAAAACATATACAACATACAAAACATAGTTTGGACTTAAATGAATCCATTGAAATGGATTGAGATGTATAAGTGAAAAATGATATGTCTGCTAAAAAGTGTTATAGGGATGTTTGATTTTGGACACAGTCTGAATGTTTAAAAGGGTAAGTTTGATGCTGAATGTGAAAATGTTTACCGAACACCTAAAGCTGTTGAAAAGAAGCAGCAAAAACTGATGGAAGAAATGATCCAAAAAGTTATTGCTAGTACAGTTTTAGACACATGTTTTAGACATGCTAAAAGTTAAAGAAAAGTAAATAAAGAATAAATGTATTTGTTCCAGCAAAACTAAACTTTCATGATTCAGCCCAAAAATGTGTTCATTTTAAACAGTCCTAAAGGTAAAAAGTTTAAAAAGAGAAAGGTAAGAATAAACAACGTTAAAGCAGCTGCTGTGAAGCAAATGTTAATCCTAAATTATTCCTTAAAAAGTTAATTCAATAATAAAAAAGTAAGATCCAAAAACGTAGAACATTGCAAGATGGTGTTAAAATTTCTCAATGAAATGCCTAGAACATTGAGTTTGTTCTGAATGCAAAAAAAAAGTGTTTTAAAGAAAGAAGAGCAAAAAAAAAAAAAAGTTTAAGAGGTGTCACTCTTAACTAATAAAATAAGTAAAAAGTAGTAAGAATAAAAGAAAAAGTTTAGCTTCAGTTTTGATTAGAATTTGCAGGAAAAAAAAAATAACTGATTAACTTTTTGGGCATTTTTTTGTGGGGTCTGATGGTGAAGAAAACTGTGACTTTATCTGGCAACAATGTCTATCTTGAAGGCGTTCTGTGTTTTATTCAGACACATAGAAATGTTAGAAGTCAAACATAATGATCATTTTCAAATGCAACACTCAAAGTTTCTCTGTATATTATTTTGGAGAAGATAAATACTTAATGGCCTTGTTTTGACATTTATTAGGTTCTTGTTGTTGACGCCTGTCTGTGTGTGTCTGTGCTCACAGTGAAGCTGTTTCCTGTCACCTGTGAGTACATCAAAGGAGAAAAGCAGTTCTACTACAGAGCTCAGAGGTTCTACGAAGATGTGCCGGCCTCGGAGGAGGGCATGATGGGAGATTTTGTGGAGATATCAAATGTTGATCTGGAAGGTTCCCGTCAGTTTCTGAAGAAGTTTGTGGTGAGTGATCCGCAGATCCGATCCACCTCAGAAACATCTGAGAGGCTCTGTTGCTTCACAGGATTTTCATATACTGCTGCTTATTTCTGCCCGTATCGTCTTTCCCTAAATGAGCATGTCAGAGTTTATCTTGGTCGAAGCGTTCATATGTCAGAAGGCACCAAAAAAAAAAAAAAAAATCTCACCTAGTTTATATTTGTCTTTTCCTTTCTTTCCATTTGCAGTTATGTTTTATTTGCATGTTTGATCTGACAATAATAGATGCAGTTCATTTCAGATGGAAGTAATGTTGGAAGGACTTTCGGGTTGCAGGTTTGGCCCACTGACCTTGTTTTATTCTGGTTGCACTTTACAGCCGCTCTTATTATAAACGACTAACTTTGGATGACATGAAGTCCAGCTCTCAGAGGGATTTTATGAATGTAAACACAACAAGCTCAGACTTTACGGCTTGATTCCCATACTATTCTTGCAGCTAACACAAAACAGTTCACAGAAGAACTCAAATATTAGTTTTTATTCATTTAATTTTTACTGCGACCAGCTACAACTAAACAATTGAAAAGAACTGTTTGAACATTGTTAAAAACAATATTTTTGTTAGCATGTACCTTTTTTCAGAAAGTGCTTCCTGACAGTTTTAGCATGTTTAGCGTTATTTGTATTTTTTAATTTAGCAAAATATTTATCAAAAAATTAATTAATCGAACTTAAAAATAGCTCTGTCAATGATGTTGAGCTTGTACATTCACTTATTCAACATTTAGCTAATCAAATTGGTTGGTGGAAAACTGGCTAAAAGGCTGCATTTAGCATTGTCCCTTAAGCTACGTTCACGGGGCCACTTCCAATGAAAAGTTCAAGTAAACACATGTCTGGCTTCTGTGTTCAAAACTCTCACTCTTAAATTGTAGCTATACAATTTTTTTAGACAGATTTCAAGCTCCACCTACGAAACGTGTGGCCACTGAACACACGTTAAAGTTAAACCAGGTTGTACTTTAACCAATCTGGGACTTGGATTTGGTAGTGACGAATGGATGGTGTCTCTTTTGATTCACAGAAGTGCCAACTCTTTTAAAATTCATAACGGAGGACAAATTATTATTTGCGGTTTGTGCCCGGGCCAAATATATATGAAACCAGGTCTTCCACAAAAAAAACTTTGAGCAAGATTTGCACCGCTTTGACATTTCACACCAAGCCTCTTCCAACTTTAGGTGGAGGACTACAAGAAAAAAAAGAAGCCTTGCTTATCCAGAGTGAACAACATGGGTTATACATGCCATGCATTCAAGAACATGCATTTAGCCTGTTCTTGATCGAGCGTCACTTGTCCGCCGGTGTGTCTGTAGCTTCAGACCAAACAGTAAAGTTTGGATACTCGAATTATTGCCAAGAATTTCAATGCTTTTGGTATGGGTGCTAATGCTTATTACCGCTTAATAGCTGAGCTTCTTTCCAACGTTTGAAGTGTGATAGAATTGGATTTAGAGAAGTGGTTTGAAAGTTCGCCTGAATTAATTACTGTTTGTCAGAGGAATTTCAGATGAAAGTAGCGTTGCGTTCCGGTCTTAAATTCGACTAACTTCTGACGAATATTTCTCTGTGGGTCATGTTATTTCTACAAGTCTACATCTACAGAATCTTCTCGTGGATACAAAGATTCTCATTAAACAAAAAAAAAAACACTTTTTGGTGAAACCAAACAAGACACCAAAGAGGCAGGAAAAGATTATGAGTTCATTCAAATTAAATAGATGCATATGCATGCAAAGCAATGTGGCAGTAATTCACTACATCCAGAGTCTCCAGTAACAGAGCTCCTCCAGGCCCTCATCCTTCATACAATTACACAATGGGGCCCTGACGCTGCAGGGTTGGAATGAGGTCAGAATATGAAATGAAAAGGAAGAAAAGCCAGCATGATTCAAGAGAGACAACCTCTAGTTCCCCTGTGGTAGAGTTCATTGCTTTGTTGCCCTGAGAAACTGAGGTTGACTTGTTTGTGCTGTCGGTGCTTGTCAGCCTTGAGGTCTGACATCTGGTAACAGAAAATATGGAACCAACTGTGACTCATAGACACACCGCACTGCAGGGATTGGCATTTAAATTTTCTTGTTTATAGACTACCTCAGCTTTATTATAAATAGTTGTTTTCCACCAAATGGATTTAACAGAAATGTCCTTTGGTCGACCAACAGGGTCCAGGCAAAGCTGGGACTCATTGTGCTTTGGACTGCGGATCTGGTATTGGGCGTGTGACCAAAGGAGTCCTCCTTCCTGTATTTGAGAAAATGGAGTTGGTGGACATGATGGAGCACTTCCTGCTCCACGCACACGAGGAATACCTTGGTGACGGTGCCGACCGCGTAGAGACCTACTACTGCTTCACCCTGCAGGAGTTCACGCCTCCCAAGAACAAGTACGATGTCATCTGGTTGCAGTGGGTGGCATGTAAGTAAAACACAACAAGAGACAAACAGTGATATACAGTGGTCCCTTGCTGTATCACAGTTCACCTCAATGTTTTGCAGAATCTTTCCAGTGCGATTTTGCATGCTTTTTTTTCTTTTTACAGCACACTATGTTCAGCATCCTGATTGCCTGATTGACCTTGTCAATCAATATCCTCCTTGCCATGTCTCCTGTACAGAATGCTTATAGCATTCCAATGTTACAGAAATCTTTGATCGCGAGTAGATCTTTGGTTTTGATCTGTAATCCTACTTCATGGATTTCACCGATTGGGGGTTATTTTTAGAATGTAACCTCAGCGATAGACGAGGAAACACTGTACAGTTTCCTTAAGTTTGATAGATCTTATACAGTATCATGCAATAAGGATATCTGCTGAGAGACAAAGCTCTGGATGACATTAGGGAAATTTGTCTGAAGCTTTGGATCTAAAATGATTCAGCTTTTAAAAATGATTCAGTTAAACACAATTTTTTGTAGATTGATCCATGATGCATTCAATGGCATTAGGTTCCTTTCTTGAGATGAGAACATCAGACTCCAGGACAGCTTAATTTAAGCCGGGGTTTAAAAATCCAGGCCACAATGGTCGCCCCTCTGCTGGTTTTCCAGAAATCCTGCCTTATCTGCTGCTGATTACTTGGATCAGGTGTGTTTAGCCAATGAGAAGCTTCAATAGCAGGTTGGTTAGAAAACATGTAGGACAGCGGCACTGGAGGTCTGGATTTGGACACCCCTGATTTGAGCCCTCCCTTTAGTCAAATTATAAAAGGATATAAACCTTGAATTGGTTTCCTTCCAAAAAATACACTGTGGGCAAAACAACTAACCTCAAATCCTGAAGAAATCGTCAGGCCTGGACTCATTGTACAGGTAGAAATGGTCATGGTTCTTCTAAAATGTTAAATAACTTTTCATCCAAACCTTTTCAGTAGATGACAAAAAAATTTTTTTTTATGTAAATCAACAAAGAGACACTGGAACTCATGCTCTGATGAGTTTCTATTTCCACTCTGACATTTTCACTCTGATGAATGCAGGCTCATTAAAACAACTTTTAACATGATAGACATTGCTTTTCACCCTGTTTTCCCGACAATTGGCGTACCTTCCTAGCCGTTGTCTCCTCAGTAACGGTCTTGCAGCGTGCCTCCTCCGTACTCAGGTAAAAAGTGTTGTACCTGACCTTGATACAGATGTTCAAAACTGGTCAGCAAAATATGAAGTTTGAATAAATGAACTATCCCAACAAGGATTTCAAAAGGACTTCCATTATTCCTTCTCTCATTGCTTTGCCCTGCCCTCATAATTCCTGGTCAATGACTGAAGAGATCTTTAGTCACATTGTTTTGTTCACAAGCTTTGGTTTGAAACAGAAAAGCAGTCTGAATACAGACCAAAAGTAAGGTTCAGGACTCGATCTGGACCAAATGAAGTAACTCAGTCCAGAGTAACGGACTTTCCCAGTCTGATGATGGAGAGAAATGTGATGATCTTAGATGATTGCATGGAGAAATGTGTTGTCTAAAAGTAATTGTTTGTTTCAGGTCATCTCACAGATAAAGACCTCATGAACTTTCTTATTCGCTGCAAGAAGAGTCTTCGCCCCAATGGTGTCATCATCATAAAGGACAATATGGCGCGGCAAGGCTGTAAACTAGATCCCATTGACAGCAGCATTAGCCGCCATTTGGACATCATGAGGGTCATCATTGCCAAGGCAGGCCTGGAGATCCTGGCTGTGGAGAGACAGGACGGCTTCCCCGATGTCATCATGCCTGTGTGGATGGTTGCAATGAAGTAAAAACACCTTTTTGGCTCATGAGTACTTAAGATTGTTGTTCATTTAGGCCGTTGTCACACTTAGACCTGCAGACTTGGTCCCAATGGGCGTAGAATGCTCGTAATTTTCACCCCTTGTATGGTTTGGCCGACTTTCACACAGAAATCTCTGAAGCTAACCAAAGACCAAAGCGGACCAAACTGCTGGGAATTATTACGTAGTTCCAAATTCCACTCACCTGAGGGCAATACTGCCCAACCAAAACAGGAAAAAAAGATGAAAAAGAATACTGACTAGTCCCCCTAATCTTCGGATTTTAAGAGTAATAAGTCCTGGTATGTGGTACTAAGTTTTCCGTACTTCCTTGACTATTTTGCTCGATTCCTGCTTCTCAGTGCCACACAGGTTATTTTTACATGTAAATCCATGGCGTCAGGCCATTTGCTTCCTTTATTTTACTTGGGTACATTGTTTCACCCGTATCAAAATAAAATGAAAAAAAACATTGTTCAGAGTTCAGGTGAGTTTTTTTGTTGCTAAGGAAAGGGTAGTGATCGAACCAACAAACTCTGGAGTGAATCCAACCTTTTTTTTAGTCGATGCATCCTTAAAGGAAAAAAGCAAAGCTAAAGGTAAATCCATGTGATAGTCATGATGGATGCAAAGCAAAAGAAACCTGGCGGCATACATACTTAAATAGGTGATGATTACCATAGATCCTCTGATAGTAGTTGTTCAGCTGGCTGTGCTCATTCTGTAAGCATATCATCAAATGACAGATAAAAATAGAATTTTGATTTTGATCAGGAACAGTATGAATCTATATTAGTTTTTTTTTAATGATTTATTATGACCTGTGTTTCCAGATTAAAATAAAAACATTTTGTCCTGAGAAGGTTAAAATATATCAGCAAGTTAGTTTTACTTTTGATGTTACTTTAATTCACAGTGATGCTCTAAATGCAGTTTTGATGTTTCTTTAGGGTTTGATTAAAAAAAAAAAAACAAGAAGTAAAAATAGAAGGAAATGACTTCTGTTTGATAACAAGTAAACATTTGTTCTATTGTTATTTATTTGCAACAGTTTTCATTCAGTATAATTAAGAGTCGGGAGCTGGAAACAGTTCTGTACTTTATTGCCAAGTTTTATGTCTGGGAAAATCTAAATGTCACCAGAAAGAGATCATGAATCGATTAAAATAAATAAATAAATAACACCCCCCTCCCCCCAATTTACCATCCACAATAACAAAACGTGAAAAAAACACAGTGAAACACATTCTTCTTGTTATTTTAAGGCCAAAATGTTAATGTTGCAAACACAAACACTGGTTATGAAGAAGAATTTGGAAAAGGACAATAAATTTACATCATTGGTATGAATATGAATAGACATCAGACTAGAAAAGGAAGTATTTTTGTTTAAGACTGTTCTTCTTTTGCTCTTTTGAGTCACATCAACTTTCCAGGTATTTTCTTCTGTCCACAATAACATTTCATTTAAACGCTTTAACTACTGCAATGCTGGAGGAGGCACGGCCAGGGCCATTGACTGTATAAGAGAACTGGACTGACTGAATGTAAAGTCAATCAAAGAAAATGACTCCAACAAGATAAGCCAATTCAGTCGACATTTTTTCACGGTACGAACGCTGCCATGTTGGAGCCAGATGATGTCAGAGAGCAGTGATTTGCCCAAATTGGCCTGAGTAACATTTCTATGGCAAACATAAAACTATCCAGAGTGGATTATTCTAAGGTTTTTATTTTTATTTTTTGGTTGATTCTTCGTAAATTCTCTTTTTTTAGCAGCCATACAACCTTTTTTTTTTGCTTGGTGTAAAAAGTAAGGGGGAAATATTTCTCAAATGTCCACCAAATATGTCTAAATTTGCAATTAAAGTCATTTCAAGAATGACTTAATTTTTAAAGTCAAGATTTACAGCCATGATTTTTTAGAACATGTATGGTTTATTGTATTAGTTGTATTTGTAAATATTTTTGTTAGTCTGTAATAAAGCATTTTATTTGGTCATTTGTAGCATTTCCTCACCTCATTGTGTGAAGCAGGTGCTTGATTGGGCTGCATTATTTTTACACAAAAGAATTGACAGAAAACTTAAATTTTGGGGATTTAAAATGCTTTTAAGATGTAAAAATATTGACATGGGTACGTAGGAAAATAAGCTCCTTGGTTGCCCACTGTCTCATATTTGATCCACACATTTAATTAATTATCAACAAATGTTGCATTCTTTCAATACAGCAAATAGTCATTTTAAAAATGAATAACAATAGATGATGTAATCTAACCACAAAGCTTTAAAAATTAGTGAAACTTTTTCCCGCCTAAAGTGTTTTTGAGACTTCATGGAGGCAGCCATTTTGAAATGAGCAGGAAAAGTCCTTATACTGTCCCTAGTGGATTGATGATGAACTACAGGGCAGAAAACACAATTTGTTATATACAGGAAGACTTTAAGGAAAGTTATGATCATTCTGAAATAGGAGTTTCAGAAATGTGTGTATCAAATATGATAGTATTGGGTGTATGAGGCAAATGTGCTTTTTTTCCTCATAAATTTGCTTCTGGGAAAGTGTTTTCTAAAATGTTTTCTAAGAACTAAATCAGAAAAAATGGATTTGACTGCTCTTTTTCATTTTTGGTGATTTTCATGCAAACGCTACATAGAATAAAGATGGATAGTTGCAGACGACTATAATCCAGGCTGGATCTAAATGAGACCAGTTTTCCAAAAATGTCAAAACTGTGTTGCAAGTCTTCTTCACTAAACATAAAAAATCATTAAAGTGATTTTCCTAAGTATCATTGCAGTGATTATGTGTTCCAAGCTAACAGTAGAAGCAGCCTAATGGCTTTCAGCTGAGGTGGATGTGGAGGCTGATTATTTCCTGGTTTTTGATGGACAGCGCCTGTTTTCATATCTACCCTGGCCTCAACTCAGACCTGTCAGAAGCGTGCACGAAACCCGCCTCGGAGTTCCCTCTAAAGTTTGGCCGTGGCGTGTGGATTGTTCCTGCCCGAGTCTTTCCATGAAAAGACTGTTTGTCTGTGCAGAGAAAACCCAAAACCTTCAAAGCTCTGCAGGCGCAGTGGCGTGCGATGATCTCTGCAGCGTGTTCCTCTCGTCAGAATGACTCCTTTAAGACGCCAAAAGACCAAACGCATTTTTCCACATCCCGCATGAATTAAAGATCAAAATGCCCCAAAGTCAAAGGTATACCCCCCCCCAGCAAATAGCAGCCAAATGTGCTGTCACCTTTTCAGGAGTGGTTAGCGTCTCTGACAGTCAAAGCTATCATTCCTAATAGCCCTCAATGTCCTCTGCGGCTGCTCGGCAGCAGTTTGAATACATTAACTGGACTAACATTAATTTGTCCAGTCACATCAGCGGAGCCGAGCCGAGAGCTCAGGCCTATCTGAGACAGAGGTGGTGACCAACATGGAGTTCAGGGCAGAGAAACGCCGAGGCGCGAACCGTCCAAAGAAAATATCAGAATGTGGGAAATTGCAAATGATCGGTGTCTTCTGATAGATGTTCCTCAAAGAGAGACTTTGGCTTCGACTGGTTTGCTTGGAATCCCAGTAGCTGTCTGCACTTCAATGAGCAATTTTGAAATGGGCGCCTCCAGGCTTTAACAGAGGCTACGCCACACTTTAAAGTGAGAACATGTACAGCTATTACAACAAGCTTTTTTTCTACAGCTTCATGTTTTTGTTAAAACCTGGTTTCATTTCTGTTTTTCCCAGTTTACAAAGTAAAGTTCATTTTGGACATTGCTCAGTCTGCAGCCTTCCATTTGGACTTTTACTCCAAAATCCCCCAAAATGTAACTTGATGTTTCAGAAAGAAGCAACCTAAAATCAAGGTGTGATGTGTGTGCTTTTTGAGAAGAATAATTCCAAATGTTTTTGCTGATGAAAATAGTTTTCATTCCCACTACTTCTCTTTATGAGACCACATTTTTATTTGTGCAGTCCTGCAACAGGCTGACAACCTGCTCAGAGTGGATCCCACTTTAAGAGTAGCTGGGTTGGGTCCAGAAACCCCCTGACCCCCAAATATATTCAGCAGGTTCTGAAGATGGATAGAATGTCTTTTTTTATTGTAATCTGATGTCATTTTTGTCTTTGTTGTGCCTGTCAATTTGCCTTCTCAGTCTTTAATGGTTTTTTTTGTAAGTTGTTTTTATTTATTATTTGTTCTGCAAACAACTGCAGATTAATTCTTGCATTCCAGGCCAATGCCTTATCTTTACCTCCATAGGTTTAAGTGTTATTGTTTATTTTTTAAATGAATATTTTTACAGTACTTTGTGTTACTTTGAATGAGAAGTGCTTTAGTACATTTTTTTTATTTTTTTTGCTGATGTTTGTGATTCCCGTAAGGTCCTTTTTAACTCATCGTAGAGCTTATTCTGTGGATGGACTAAACGTTTGAGGCATCTAGAAGTTGGGCGAAATCCCTGTTTGATGCAACAGAGACGGAGAACCTCTCATCCCTTAGAGAGCTTCGGATTGGAGGAATGCACATTCCCCTCATATGTAGTTCTCACAGTAAATCATGTCTCTGCAGACAACCCAGAGCTGATGATTTCTCTGGCTGCTTTGTTGAGGTTTAACTCTTTCAGCATGTCGCCAAAGGCCTGAATGTTGTTTTTTCTCGTCAGCTTGAAGGGTGGAAACTGTTCTCAAAGTTTTTACAGGCCCAGTCCTGAATTTGTAATATTTCTTTAAGCAACACGAGCTCAAATCTCGAACCAGGTGCTTCTGACCCAAAGACTTTAATCTCAGAATCAAACAGTGATGGATGGTGACGTGCTGACTGTCCTAACGTTGGCCGGACACGCAATAAAAGTTTGCAATTCATTCTGTAGATGAAAGATTCTTTCTCCTACTGCTAATCTCCTCGCAAAACAGCTTTTAGTGAAAAGAATTGTTCATTACGAACTAAAAGAGGAATAAATTGGTAAATTCTGCACATCTGGACCTGGAATGGAAGCCATAAATAACATTGATGGAAGAAGTCTCTGACAGAGCTTATATGTTCTTTTAAATGCACTTCACCAAACCAGTGGTCTTCAGTTTCCCATAACTCAAACAAGGTTCTTATATCTCTTCATATCACCACAGGTATGGAACTGACATGAGTCATGATAATGAAATCTGACATTATTGTGTCTTTCTACTTTGTATTTTTGCTGTTTTCCTTTACTTAACCGTCTGCTTAAATCTTTTATCTCTCTTGCACTCCTCATCATCCCAAAGGAATGGCCTCAGTGCTCACCAAAAACCCAGCACTGCCTGTACCTTATCTCTGATCCCTCCTGCAGGGCCACTATGGCCGTCATCACCACAGATACAGACTGACCAGCTGTAGCGTGTACAACAATGACCTGAGCATTCTATCTCACCGTTGGAAGATGCTTGGTGCGAAATGTCAAAGCCGTGCAAATCTAGCAAATCTTGCTTTAGGCGTTTCCTTTCACAGCTCTCTTCCGACATATGAACAATTTGGTGTCACAATCCGCAATCATTCATTTCTCCTCCATGATCAATTTTTAACCTGTTGGCACTTCTCTGTATTAAAAAACGACACTACCCGTACGTCACTACCAAATCTGAGTCCCTGATTGGTCAAAGTTCAACTGGTTTAGTTCTCAACGTGAAAACCCAAAAACGAACTTGAAAACTTGCGTATCGCGAACACGAGTTTTGAACACAGAATCCTGAGCCGTCTCAGGATTCTGCTTGTGTTTATGTAGACTATTTAATTGGAAATGGTCGCTGGAACGCCTGTTTCTCAGCCCAGCAGGAAGGCACAAATGATCGTTGACAAACAACACACAAACTATCTGTGCGCACACACAGGTTAACCCACACTTTTTACTTAGAATTTTAGTAACTTGTGCTGACGTTCTTTGTAAGAAACACACACATATATATATATATATATATAAAAAATTAAAGTATTTTTGTTGGATAAATACTTTGCAGGAAGAGTTTAAGATATTTATAAATTCTAAGTAAAATTATGTCATTTACTGCACAGTCTTCAGAGTCATGGAATCCTCTGCACATCAATTCCAAGCAATTTGATTCACAAGCAGCTCAGTATTCTCCCCGGCTGAAGGTTAGAAGTGTTTCCCAGTTAGATTTATTCAACAAACCTTCAACATGTTGCCTGACACCATGTGGAGCTGTGGCAACCCCAGTGTCCTTGGAAGCTTCATGCTGGTTCAGATTTCATAACCTTTCAGATGGTGGCGTAATGGCTCTCACATGCACATTCTGCCCTGGCAAATTATTGTACTTTGGGGCAGTTTACTTACGAATAAATGTTGTTTTCCTGCGTGAGTCAGAGCAGAAACCCTGGCGAGGCTCGGAGTGTGTTGTGTGTCTGTGCGGTGACTATTAGATGTGAAAATGTTGTTTTTGTCATTTTGGCTTCATTCACAAGAAGTTATTTTCTTTCTCAAAAACAATATAATTTTTGGACATTTTTTTGTACCTTTTTTTCCCTTTCTTCTTCAGAACAGCACACATGCCTCTATGAATGTATCAGGCAAACATGTTTGGCGAAAGCTATGAATAACATGCGACGCATTCATTGGAAGGAGGGCAGAGAAACAGGCCTCGCTGCTGGAGCCGTTAGTAGCTCCAGTAAATCTGCTGGGAGCTGAGAGGCCGGGCCGTTCAGCAGCAGGTATTTCCTGTCTCTTGATCTTGGGAGGCAGAGCTCATTTTTGCCAGTGGTTTTTTTTTTTTTGGCCTTCATAATGATCAGTTGTGGTTTGATTATTTTTCTGTTTTTTTATGTCACAAAGTGAGTGTGAATGCCTTATGGCATGTGATCAAAATCTTTGAGCAACTCTACATACAACAGAATAAACAAGAACCGTCTTTTGTATTTGGCGCTATATTTAAAAGGAACTGTTAGAACCCGATGCATGATCCATACCAGAAACACACCTGAAAAACCAAACTAAAGCACATAATCCTTACCGCACCGGATTATAAGGAGCGCCGTCAATGGCTAATCTATCTTTGAAATTATGATTGCATGTTTCCATTCGTAATATATAATATAACTTTCAAACTTATGTCATGTGTAAGGCGCACCAAACTTTAAGGCACATTGAGGGAGACAAAAAGTGAGAGATAAGTCTTTCAGTTTGTAAACTTTTTGAACTGCGTTCAAAGTAATTCTAAAACTTGTTTGGAACACATTAGCCATGTTATTGTGTTCACAACACCTGTAACTCCCAACGTTGTTTGCAACACGTAAAAAAACAGACTGATGCCGCTAAAACAAACGTAACTGTGACTACGCTAACGTTCAGCTATGTTAATAACACGTATAAAAACCACAGCCTGACATCGCTACACGTTAACCACATTAGCGTACTCACAATAACACCCAACCATCGATTTTGACAGAGCACCATGTACTTCTCTTTATTGCTTCAACATCAGTAAGCACAATCAAAATTATTCCATGTTTATAAGGCAAATTGTCTTTTTTGGAATAAAATGAAGGCTTTTAAGTGTGCATTCAAATGTGGAAAATACAGAAAAAGTGTGAACATGTTCATGTATGTCAGAGAAAAGTGTATAAAGTGTGTAATGATGAAAACCTGTAATCCTACTTTGTGGATTGTTTTTAGAATGTGGTACTAGACTTAGGAGACATAATTAAGACCCAAAACTATTTTTTGCAGGTCTTTTAATGTAACATGCTTTCAATCTTAAACCATCAAAGACTTTCCTTTAACAATAAATGTGTTTAATTTGCAATCAAAGCTGAATGTATGCATTTAGGTCTTTTAAAAGGTATGGCTAACACCACTGTGTACAATTACTGACTGTAAGATATTCCTACGTCCTATAAACCTGAAAAACAATGAAAGAAAGTGTACTTATGTAGTAAACGTGTCGTGAATTTAAGACTTAAACAGTCTAATTAGCAAGAATTAAAATAAAAAAATGTTTTTGCTATGCATTTGTGATATGTGAAATCCATGAAGTAAGATTAAAGACCTTTTAAGGCTGTAAATCTCTGCACTACACACTTTAGAAACTTTTTTCAGAAATGAAGATTTTCACACCTTTCCTTGTTGTTTAAACTCTCAAAGTTCAAAACTGCATGAGTCAGCGACCAATGAAGACGCAGAACACGATGTGCCAAAAAAAAAAAAAGAAAACTGCAAAATTGCAGGGAAATTATATAACCACAAATAACTACTTTTCAAAAATCAAATAGGTTGGTGTGAACAACTAATAATAGTCCCAAGTGAGTGTGGCAACGCAACAGTGGAGTCTTCTTCAGTTTATTAAGGTCTCTTCTTCACGCACTTGAAGAATAGGAGGCTGCACCCTTTGAGCATCTCATATGGGTTTCCTTCATCTTCTCAACCGCAAGCATTTTGGAAAAAAACAGGATGTGAACTACAGGACCACACAAAAGCACTTTATGATGAGGGACACATTGTTCAATTGTGTTCCTGGCCTCGTATACAAGGGGGAACACTGCAACATCTATGTGGCTGAGATGTGAGAGAAAACTTTATTGGACTAACATGGGCAACATTTTCAGGCAAACCCAGCAGTAATAAGCAGTAATAATTTTCGTGTTTTTTTAAGCTCCCAAAAAAAAGCCATGTGTATAAAAGTCATAGATGATTCAAAAGTTAAAGGTTTAGTTCAGGGACGTGACAAGTGAAGCATTTATCCGTGGCAAGTTTCTCTTAAAATAAATCACTTCAAACCTTTTGATTCAATCCACAAAAACCATTGCAATGCCCTTTCTTCTCTGAGACATACAGTAGTATCAATTGTGATCTGTTGGGGGATTTTGTAAGTTTTTGCTCACAACAATTGTAGTTTAAGATGGACAATTACTGACATGAGTGTTCAGGAAAAAGGACTTTCTTCACCCCCTGTCTCAAATTTGGTGCACACATTTTTAACATTGTCTAACTGTGTTTAACATGATTGATCATTAACTAATTTTGGATTCTTTCAATAAAGCAAATATAGCCAATAGCACATTGATCAATCACTAAAGTTTAACTGGGTCGAACTTGAACCAGTCAGAGTCTTGGATTTGGTAGAAATTAATGAATGGCGTCTGTTTTAATTCACAGAAGTCCCAACCATTTGAAAATCTGAGAAATTCATAACTGCGATTTGTGCCTGGCCGGAGCTATATTACTCCAAGGCCGAATCTGAATCTTCCCCTACCCCTACGTTTAGCCCGCCAGGTGGAGAGTTATGGAAAAATAGTGTCTTCAACTCCGGACGACACTACCCCTCGATGATGTCATCATTATTTGCCGGTCATCTACATTAGCTTTCACACATAACAACGTTGGTTTTATAACTTTAAAAAGTCACGCTAAAACCAAAAGTCATTATTTAAGTTTACATGTAAACATCTGTGCCTTGGAGCACACCCACGTGAAGAAATGCGTTTCTCCTCAGTGGGACTCGGACCAACCTTCTGGCACTATGGCTACCCCTTCAATCATTTTGGACACCCCAACCCCTCCAAATGCACCCACAATTAGAGGGGTAGGGAGAAGCCGGAAGGGTAGGAGAAGAATTCAGATTCGGCCCAAGTCTTTCATTTTTCAGAACAGAGCTGCGAGGGAAAAAACCTGGAACAAGATTCACTAAATTTCCATCACTTTGACATTTTGCACTAAGCCTAATGGTGGCGGACATGCGCTAGTAAACAGTAGAAAAAAAGTAAACAAAAGTTAAAAAGTTGAAGCCCCTTCCTGCTTGTCCAGTGTGATTGTAGCATTAAAGTGTAAAGCTTTAGACTTGGGATTGTTCTGTTTACATAGCTTTCCTTTAGCTAACTTAGCATTTAGTTTTATTGTAACTTTAAAAAAAAATCTTTTTAATCTTTACATGTTGCCACTTGAGGATGTCATCAGGAGGCGTGGCGTTTGTTTTCATAGCTACGCTGATGACAAACAACTCTACATTGCTGTGTCTTCTGATTGGAACTTCTTGCAGCTCAACCAGGACAAAACAGAGTTTTAGTATCGGTTCTGAAGACAAGAGAGAGACTGTTTTATCAAAACTAAAAAACTATAAAACTCCTCAATATGTGAGAAACCTGGGTGTTGTTTTGGATTCTAAGATGAATTTTATTCCACAGATTAAAAATATAACAAAGACTTAAAAAACATTGCCAGAGTGTGCTCATTTCTCTCTCTTGCCAACACAGAGGTACTGATGCATGCCTTTTTTTTTCCAGCAGATTAGATTATTGTAATGTCCTGCTTGCTGGTCTTCCCAAAAAAAGGACATCAAACCTTCAACTATTACAAAACTCAGCCGCACACGTGTTGACGAGGTCCAGGGGAACATATTACACCAATTTTAAAATTGCTGCATTGGTTCCCTGTGCATTTCAGAATAAATTTTAAAGTTCTTTTACTGGTTTCTAAATTTTTTTTATGGTCTTGGGCCATCATATCTATCTGATGAACCCTGAGGTCCTCTGGAACAGGCCTTTTGGTTCTGTGAGAACTAAACATACGGTGAGGCCTCATTCCGTTTTTTGGACCTCGCCTGTGGAACAGCCTCCCATAGAGCCTCAGAGACAGTTCATGTTTTTAAAGGAAGACTCAAGACCTCCCTTTTTAATTGGGCTTTCAGCTGAAATTTAGGAACTTATTGATATTTAAACAATTTTTCAGTTATTTATCTTTTAACTTCTTAAATTTTTTTCTCTCACTCTTAGTGGTTTTTATCTCTTTATTTATTTATTTACTTGTTTAATAATTCATTTACCTATGTATTTTGTCATTAATCGCTTTTTTATCTCTATTTTTTGCTTTTATGTGCTCTAGAAACAAAGCTTGTTTTGATTTGTAAATCAAGTTTTCGGTTTGTTTTCATGTTTTTTTTCCTTTCAATGTTTGCTTTGTTGAATTTTGTGCTTATCAAGTTTCATTGTGCTTTTGTGCACACACTTTTCCCTGAGTTGTGATGACATCTGGATTTGGTTTGTGTTCCTGGTATATCTTTCATTGTTGATGAGAATATTTAAGTCCATTCTTTTGATTACTTGTCATCAGATTTTTGCTTTTTTTAACATTTGTCTGATCATTTCGACTTAAGGGTTATTTGGTGTCAGTTAATACCCAGTTTTGGTTTCTGAGATCTTGCTTGCATCAGCTACCAGACATGACACTTATTCTTTTTCATGTTTCATTTTAACTCTCCTATGCATTATTCATGCTAAAGTTATTATACCTTATTGCATTGCTCATTAGGACTCTTCTCCTTTTTAGCTTTTCTTGTTCTTGAACTGTTTTAACCTTTTATTTATACTTGATGAGGTCTATGGCGCAGGTAGGAGTTCATAGGTCAACTGCAAGGATGTGGCTGTTTTCTTTTTCGTCCAACAAAAAGCTGCTGTTCATGTGGATGAACACACAGCAGGAGTCAAAGTCCTAAAGAGCATGGGCAGGCAGTGTCACACATTCACTCGTCACAATATTTATGGCGTGAGGAAATTTGCTGTTGAGTGTACAGAAGCCAACACGGAGCCTGATGTGAGCCGAGTGATCCTCGCCCAAGATGGCAGCTGGAGTCAAAAAAGTGCAGAGAAATGGAGCCCTGACACATCACTCTCTGATGTTTACAGGAGGAATGTGGGCAGCTACTAATCTGAAACAAGTTGGGGGGGATTTTTATTAACTTAGCTGTAAAATATGACTTTAATAATGGTTGCAAATGGCGTCTGGGAAGAATAACTCAGGGATGCAAATGGGGAAAAAACACAGATTTCCAGTATTGGGATCAGCATCCTCCGAAAGTCACAAGATGAGAAAATTCTTGTGGGTGCGGCGACTGTAGGCTCGACGAAATCCAGCTCCATAAACTGATGATTAAGACGATGTTGCTACGGCGTGGCCTAATCCTGAGCTGATGGTTTGGCGGCTCGCAACCTCAATTAGAAAAGGACGAGACACCCGTCTGTGGAGGGGTTTTAACGGGTAACGCTGTTTGGTTAAAACCAGCCGCCGCCCAAGCCTCATTCCTGGACTGTGGTTAGGGTTGTAAACACACCATTTCTCTGTTTTTTTTTGTTTTACAGCTTTATTAAGAAAGTACAAAACAATCTAAAAATAATGAATTGCTCTAACAAGCATTTAATCAGGTCAGGCAGTTCTCTTGTTTGGAGCCTAAATGAGGGGCATTCATCAACATTAGAACAGAGACACCTCCCGGACAACGCGGAAAGCATATTTTGGGAAACCAAAGCCCCCCCCACCCCCCCCCCCCACCCCCACCCCACCCCCACACACACATAAAATCCTCCTCCCTCTCCAGCCGAGCCTTGATCCTCCTCTTCCTGCGAACAGGAGTCCTCTGTATGTGGAGACAAACACACAGCAGTCTTTGATTCTCCACAGAAAACATCTCCCCCAACGAGGGATAAGAATTCCACTCCGCTCCAACCGATGTGTTAAGAGATGTTGTTCATTGTCACATGACATTAGAAGCACTGATAGAACCCACTCAACTGCCCCCTCTCCCTCCTGCCGCCGCCTCATACTACCAGCCTCGTATCCACATCTTGCCTGCAGATGTGGCAAAACCGCAAACACTTCAAAGTGCCTCCCTTCAGACCAACAGCGCACCCTGACGCCAACTGTAAATGTCCTGGACACAGTGCATGGAAAATATTAACCACCAACACCACCACCTTCTAACTCAGCCGGGCTGAACCGGGAGGGTAGAGGAGGGAGGCAGACATCTAAAAGGCCTCCTTAAAGCCCCTTAATGACTCATCATTCTGCTGCACAACAAGGGAGAGTCATCTCTGCTGTCTGAGAGCCAGAAACGCAGGAATGCTGCGGCCTCTGCAGAGCCGCCTCTGCCGGAGCTGCAGCCGACGGACACATCTGCAGCCCACGCATTCTCTGCAACAGATCATCACCTGCAGTCACACGCAAGGGTCCCATGAAAACACCTTCTGCTGCCACGTGGCGGCTGAATGTTTGTTGTCCAAAAGACTCATAAGTATTTATCATAACTTTGTTATGATAAATACATCATTTCTGAGGAGCTCAACCCCACTCTAATTAAGCCTAAAGCCTGGTACACACCGGCCATTTGACACGTGTTCAAGAACGCCCATGTTTAGCCCATGGTGTTCACACTGGACACTGGACTGCAGGGTGCCCAAACTGTTGCACACACCATTATTTTGTTTTCTTTATTTTTTTAAATATTAAAAGGATTTCTCATTAGTAAACTGATGCCTTTGGGAGATCTTTTATTCTTTCCTTGGGTTCTTTATGCACAATGATGGAACATTTTACCTGTAAATATTTGATGAGATTCATTTGTACAGGAACAACAGAATATTAAAACTATTTTAACATTTCAAATGTTAACTCACATTTCCTAATACGTCAAAGTATTCCATGTTTTCTTCATGCGAAGATCTCTTTTTAAAAATGCTTTTTGGTTTCTTTCAATTTGATCATTTGGAGAAAATGTCTTTTAAATACTATTTAAAAAATCATGAAATGTTTTGTTTTTTAAAAATAAAATTTATATATAAATGTTTTAGTTAGTTGTGATCTCAGAAAGGTTGAAGTTACAGTGAAAAATAAATTAGTTTTTAATGCATCTTCCGTGTTTTTTTTTTGTATTTTGTTGTTAATTATCTATTTTAGTGATTTGAAACAAATATATATTGTAATTTGTGTTCTTGTAGCATTTTTTTTCAAAAATTACATTCTTAGAAATACTTTTTAACAAAAAACAAAAAAAAACTTTTTTTGTTTGTTTTTTATTATAATAAAAGTATTTCAATGACTTCTGAGTTCAAATTAAAAATAAATGTAATGTTTCTTAGATTTCAAAAACTGATGTTTCGGTAATAGTAACCATTTTCAAAACAAAAAATCAGCCTAATAATTTAGCAGATTGTGGATAAAATCAACAAAAAGGGTGAAAGTATCTTTCTTATCAAAGAACATTTTTCTTGTTTGCATGATTGCATCCACATCCTACATGGAGTTGCGCATATGGGGTTGCGTGCGTGTTAACTGCATGACGCGCATGCAGTTTTGTGCAGTTTCTCAAGAAAGATGAAATGCGCTGCCACCCTCCCAGAGGGGTTCCTGGGAAGCCCGAAAAATTAGTGATTGGAAACATGGCAGCATCTCCTTGGATTCCACATCCCTGGGAACTTTGACCTCCAGCAGAGAAACCAAAATAAAAATCCCCTTCTTGCTGGGAAGCCTGCACAACAGGAAGATGGGGTTGTGGAGGAGAGGTGGGTGCAGGGTAGAACAATGAAGCCTCTCACGTTGACTCCATATGGGTAACTTTAGCAAAGCTTAAAGCTTTTGTTATGGTCAAGTAAGAGGGAACAGCAACGCTTTGCAAGGTTGCCAAGACTTGTAGGTTTCTCTGAATGATGCACAGCACAGAGAGTGGAAAAGCAAACCGCCGCCACAAGGGAGATGTGGCGAGGAACAACTCACCGCTGAAAAGAATTGTCCCTGCTGTGGTCTTGCTTCATCTAATACACGACACCAACATGTCTGTGTGCAACTGTGAACAGATGATACCGCATGCAGGAAGACTGCGTCACATCAGATCATCAAGTCAGTGCGACAATGGAACCACCTGGGTCTCATTGAGAGGGAGCTTATTCCAACAAGGACTGAGTCTCCACAGGATGGAAGTCGCCATAAAAATATGCTGATGCAGATTCATCTGACCAAAGAGAAACAGTAAACAACAACACCAGCAGGGACTGTAGAAACAAAAACAATCCTGTTTTTTGTAGTGACTTCTTTCTATGCCAAAGTACTCATGAGTCATGATTGTGTGAGCAGCAGTAGAGTGCATCCACTGCATGATGCTGCAAACACACAAGGCATGTGTAGCATGTTCAAAAACACATTGAACTCTGGGTTATTGTACCCAGTTTTACCATACGCTGTTCACACAGGACTGTTGCTACTCAATACTAGCACATGTACTCACAGTAGGAAGAGGTTTGGTGCGAAAATGTCAATGCGATGCAAATCTTGCTCCAGGCTTTTTTTCACAGCTCTATTCTGATATATGAAAGACTTAGAATTGGACACAAATTGCAGTTATTAATTTCTCCTTCATGATGGATTTGGCACTTCCGTGTTTTGAAAAGGACGCTACCCATACTTCACAACCAAATCCGAGTCCTTGACTGGTCAAAGTTCAACTGGTTTAATATTCAATGCATGCACAATCACCATATGTTTTTTATTTAGAGCCCAAAAAAGGACTTAAAAAACTGTGTAGTGATATGTTAAGAGAGTTTTAAACACAGAAGGCCGAAACAAGCATTTATGTGAATTTACACATTTTTTATTGAAAGCAGACATTCAAAGGCACGTTTCCGAGCCTGATGTGAACATAGCCTTTAGCAGCATAACCAACCCATTCTCACCCCCAAATTGCCACTTTCTGACGCATAGTTAAGGACCACTCCGCGTCAAAAATTGCTGTTTTGGATGTCCCCAATTCATTGTTTTTTGACGCGCTAGCTGTACCAATCCAATCAAGGCTCCCCATCCTCCGGGCCGCAAACTGATACTGGCCTGGTACCAGACTGCATCTGTACCCTCACCTTAACTCGGTACCGGACACGGATTGGTACCTGTTCCGGACACTGTAGCGGTTCCGGACTCTGTATCGGGCGTACTGTACAGTACAGCGTCCAACAAAATGACCTGACCCCTAATGTAATGGGAACAGCCAGTGCGTCAAAACACGGCGGGTTGGGGACACCCAAAACGTCAAAAAGTGACACGGAGGGGTCCTTAACCATGGCTTCAATAAATAAAAACTTATAATCGTCAATATATGACGAGTCGGGAGTGATAATGTGTTGGCATAGCACCTTGCAGTGCAAGTTCTGTGTACTAGTTGGCTCTTTTCTGTGATAAAGTCCAGTTTTCCATCAGCTGCTCATCAGAGCATCAGCCTTTAACACTGGAGCTGTGGCCTCAGTGTTGGCATTCTTTTTGACTGTTGTAACTCTACAATTGTCTACTGTTTGTGCTGATATGTGACACTTTACAGCAGTGAAGTGTTTACACAATAAATCAACTGATTCTGTCATGAAGAAAAGCAGCTTTGCACCACTATGCACCACTATGCAACTAACCCATGCAGACGACACCCTCTTTTCTGCGCTTCAGAATCCGTTTGAACTACGTTGATCATTTAAACAGTCAAAGATTTACGATATGTAAAAGAGCGTGTGTTTTTTAGGTGTTGCTGGTGACAGCTCCAGTGTTAAAAAGGGTCAATGGTTTAGCTTGATGATGTGTCTACTGTCCACAGTGACTTCCCAGGAACGTTCTCTAATACAGAGTGGTACATTAACTTTATTTCAAAGAGGTTTTCTTGCTAGCTGTAAGTCCAAACTTTGTGGAGAGTTTTATGATCCATTTCCAGATAAATGTGATTTCCCAGCAGGACATCTCTAAACCTTTTACGTGCTCATATGAGACTACTTGACCTTAGTGTTCTTTTGGGGAGTGTAGGATCTCAATGCATGAGCAACTGGCTGCCATTTTTTTGTTTCCTCTGAAAGCCCCGGCCTGTGTCTCATACCTAGGACAGATGTCGATGGAGAGGAAATCCCCAAGAGTTTTGTCCTTGTTAGCCAGCTCAAAAACACCCAACTCTCAACTCACTCTCATTTTTGGGGTATTCATTACATGTGTTATTCTGATTTTGGTGGATGCTTGTTGTTGTTGCTGTCATTATGTTTACCAAAAAAACTACTTTGCTCATATTCACCCACAATTCTTTTTTTTTCAAAATATAGGATCAGGCCTGCTTTTTCTGATCCTTGAGGCATAGCATGAAGATGAACATCCTGTTCTTCTTGGTTTTCTCTACACATCAACTGATGTGGAAAACAACTCCGTCAGGTCCCTGTTTGATGACAGCTGCAGTGCATTCTTTGTGTTCCGGTGCAGCTGAACCAGAAAAAAAGGAACCGACTCTTTAGCACATGGAAGCTGCCAAGACTTCATGTTAGCATTTAGTTTGCTGATCACTTCCAAGTCTAAAAGCATCCTAACGCCTCAGTCACAACAGCCCTTATTGGTAGATTCTGTCTGCGGATGAAAAAAGGATAAACTCATGCACATAATTTTAGGGTGATAGACCGCTCGGTGAGCCCATAGAACAAGAATATTAATCCACATTTTTTTATGGGCATGCTATGAGCTACAGGTTGGAACAAACACTTGTTAAAAACACAATTTTAATCATATTTGTCCTACATTATCAGAAAAATGCCAGAAGAACATGTTAAAAACACAATTTTCATTCAATTCGGAGTGGGTCTTTAACCCTGGAGAATCCAACAATCATTTTCTTCAGGGCTTTTAAAGTAAGGAAAAGTAGTTTTGTTTTTGTTTGTTCATTTTGGGAAGCAGCAATTAACAACAGCCAAAAAATAAAACTTATAAACACGAAAAAGTAAAAAAATGGAAAAAAATTTCAATTAAAAAAATGTAAACAAAAATTAAAATTCAGGGCCAAATTTGACCCTGTGAGTTCTCCAGGGTTAACTTCATTTCTGCTCAGTTTTATTTTGACTTAGCGTGCATAAAATCAGATTTGAATGCATCAAAAGCCTGAACACCGTGAAACAAACTGATCCTCCATTTGGAAAATCCAAAGTGGATCCATGTGCTTTTGTTTTCCTCGTCCTCACAAAGCAGATCAGGTGTCTGACTCAGAAAGGATGCTGTCAGCTCTGTTACAAGTCTAGTGTGGGTGTTTGTCTGTTTTCATTAGGCAAAATTCTTGTTATGTTCCACCTTCTGGAGACCAGAAGTTAGTCATCCTGTTGCGCTAACTTTAGTTGTGGGATTTTTTAAAAAGATTTCCTTGTTGTTGTAACTCATTCCATGCGCAGCAACAAGATAGACGTGAATGTTAGCGGGTGTCATGATTTAGTGAAATTGTTGCTTTATTGACAGAAGGAATTGTGGATTCTGTAATTTTCACTAAAAAGAGAATTTCAAGCAGTTGGTTTGTTTAGCTTAAGATGTGGGACACAAGTGCAGCAAAGGCTTTTTCCAAAGTTACTTGGAGCTTCCTGTTGTACTTTAACGCTAACCAACGATGCTAACAAACGTTAATGTCGTTTTGCTTCATTTGTCCTGCTTAGCGTATTTTCAAAAACCACAGTGTGCCTTAGAATCTGGAGCGTCGTATTCCTTCTGGTTGTGTTTACTAATAGTGATATTGAGAGGCACAAGGCGCTCTGTCTGTTTTTTTAGGAGTTACAAACAAGTTTGAGTTTTGTGATTACGCTAATGCAGCTAACACCTAGAACTTGGCTGATCTCAACGTAAACTGTTACCAATGTATGTAGATTGAACACTAATGTTAGACTTCTAATACATGTTGTAAAAACAAAACAAATACAAACAGTGAATGTACATTTTATTAGAATCTAAACATGTATTTGCCTGTGTATTCTTAGCTTAAACTTGAAACCCGAGTATTGTTTTCGATAGTCGCAGTCATTTACTTTTTAAAACAACAAGATTCAGTGATATGAGTTTATTTTTGTAGCCCAATAAAATGAGAAACTAAGTTGCAAGAAATATACATGGGAACTGAAACCTAATATCTCATTGAATTGGAATTTCTTGAAGGCCAATTACTGATCTTCATTTTTCTGAAGATATCATTATAAAAGTTGTTTTGATCAAGCTAAACAACAATATAAAAGCAAACACTTATATTGTAAACAGTACATTTTAGTCAAGCTTTAGTCAGGACTACAACACTCATCTGGCTCTTGAATGGGCTACCTGAAATCCACGTCAACGTTGGTTTTAGTGTTTCTTCATCTGAGAACAGCATTTGATACCGTGAACAAAAAACATTCTTCTTAAGCTTCTGGAAAAGTAAGGTAGGATCATCAGGTACAGTATGCAGTTTGGTCAGATCTAATGTTGAAGGCAGGGGTTGTGTTCTCTTCATTGATGATCATGAATCATCAATAAACGAAAAAAGTGGCCATCTATATCAAATACCACCAGCTGCTTAGTAGCCCGGGGTTATATAAAAGGCGAGCCATTCTGCACGCCTGACAACTGCCACCATCTACATTCATGACCACCCATCGCACGGTGGCGGCTGTACTTGTGGCCACAGAATTAGAGCGCTTCTCATCAGTTATGCAGCCGACACCCTCTTTGCTGCTACTGTGAGCAGCTACATTTGTAGATGCAAACTTCAGAAAAAAAAAAGAAACAAAATCCTAAAAAAACTATTTACGGGTTTTCAGTATATTCATACATTGATGATAGAAGATTTATCGCACCGACTGAAATTAACCCAAGCAGGACATGCACACAGACAGGTACACACAAGATCTGGACAGCCAATATTCTTGGAGAGGGGTGTAAAAAGCACTATCCATGCCCGTATTTGAACAAAGTGAAGAAGCAGGTGGGTTGGATGAATGCGTGCTTCTTAGAGTGTACCTTTCTCACACTGAATGCTCCAGCAAAGGCAGGAGGTCTGGTGTTCTAAAAATCCATTCTACCCCGTGTTTTTTTTTCCTACCTACACCCACTGCGCATGCGCAGACCAAAATTGCGTTGCAATTTTCTGTTTGGCAGACCGCCCATAATTCTGTCCATCTTCTGTAATCTTGTGGTTATAATGTTTTCTGTGACTTTAGGATACATTTAATTGTATGCTTAATGCAGCTGACTTGCTGCACTTGTCAACTTAGTTCTGGATTTTTAGCCTAGCTCACTATTGAACTTCTGGGACTGTAAATTGTTTTCACACCGCACCGTAACTCCGCGGCACATTCGTGTCTACAGTTCCTCTCTGTTCGCACGCTGAACATTTCAAAATCGTTTGGTTCGAAATACGTGAGCGTGGCTCAAATTTATCAAACCTTGGCTGTTCAGTTCCAGTGTAAAGTCGTATTCCATGCCGCCTTCGCAGCAAACGGTTCGGAAGACCTGCACTGCTTCCCCGTAATTCTTTCCTACTCTCTCGTAAATGTTTCCTCCTGTGTTTACAACCTAATTTTACATATATAGAATTTCATTTGAAGCACAGATGCTGCTTTACAGTGACTTAAATGGTTCGATCTGATCTACTGGTGATTCTGAAATCAAGCAGAGTTCTGGGATCTACAGGAAGTCACCTGGTAGAACCGAGAGTTTGATCCAGACAGCTACTCTGCGGCCGGTGATGATGAAGTCAGATGGTCTGCGACCGCTTCTACATTGAAATCTAAACCTAAAACGCTGCTCTTTTCTGTTGCTGTTCTTTAAAACACAGCACTACCAGCTGCAGTTTAGAGGAATGGATTTTCAGTAGTAAGTACGTGTACTGTACTGTACAGCACATGTGAAGTTTTAAAAAATACGAAGACAAACTCTTCTGCCTTAGTCCGTCCACATCAGCACAAATACGGCAAAAACACATTCCTGGTGGCTGGGCTGGTTACGTTCTGCTCTGTCTGTGTGTTCTGCCCTGGCGCTTGATGAGTCTGAGAAGCGGGCAATGCCGATGTCTTGACTTGAAACCGAGGCTCCTTGCCATCGTCAGTCGGTAAAGTGAGTAATCCATGTTGTCAGACTTTGGCGACTGAATTATGTTTTCCACCGCAGACGAACGTTCCGGAGCTCTCATGAGCACGAGAACAACACTGCACACATAAATGAAAGTGAGTGTGACCTGTCTCTAAAGAGGAGAGTGATGAGATGAGTGAAGTGATACGTTCAGAGAGTATGGAGATGTGATGTTCTCCGTTGAACGCAATGGAGGAAAAACACTTTCAAATTCCTCCATTTAGATCTTCTGTATTTTTCCAGACTTGGGTTCATCAAACAAACTTCACAAGTTTGAAAATTTTTCAAATAATGAGTTGTTGGAATCTCTGAACACAAGTAGTTTTGATGAGGTTTATAATGGAAACTTTTTAGTCAAAAAACCTGAATTTCACAGATGGATGAAAACAGAGATGGATGGATGCAGTGTTGGGGGTAACGGATTACAAAGTAACAAATTATTGTAATTGAATTACTTTTGTCAGTAATGGAGTAGTGTAACGAATTTGAGTTCAAATTTCAGTAATTAATTACAATTATTGGACTATAGAAACCCTCGTTACTTCGTTTTTGTAGGCTCTGACATTTTCTCTCGGTTAGATGAAACAAAACGGAGATTCATTTAAAACAAAACTTTGTAACTGGCGCATACGTCTGGGATCGGTCAAAGTACAGACATGCCCATGATTTTCAAGTTTAACCTTTTCCTTTTCTGTTTTGCATTTCTGGGTGTTTTTTGTAATTCATCTCACTGAATTGTGTATCTCTGATTGGTATTTTTGGAAAAAAGAAAGTTTGCCAAAATAATTTTTTTTTTGTTTTATTTTACTTCTGCTTTAATTTATCGTGAAGACACATCTTGCATTAGTCTTTTTTGCTTTTAATTCCAAATTTTTTACCTTTTTTTGGCTGTCTTGCACCTTTTCAGACACTCTTTTAGCAAGAAAGTGAGATGTTTAGGAATTCAGCAAGATTTTCACAAGAAAATCAAACTTTTTCTGTGGTTAAAAAAAAATTAGTTGTTGACATTTATTCTTTTCTCTTGAGTTTTGTTTTGGCGGACCTCTGAATACCTTTTAACAAGCTTCAAGATGTTGTTTTTTTTATTGCTGTTGTGTTGTTTCTTGTGGTTTTGTCTTGCGGTTGTGTGAAATGGTTTGTCAACACTTACTGCAAAACAAACGCACTAAAGGATGTAAATTAAAAAAAAAAAAAACTTTGAATTTGATCCAAAAAATAAAAGCCTGGGGTTTCCAAAGACTCAAAAACTTTGAATTCATGAGTCACCAAGTGGTTCAAGAGTAAATAGGTGAAGTGATTAAAGCGGTTCCAGTGGCTCAGAATCTGAATTAAAATCCAGATTTTTTTGATAATTGTAATAATCAACCAAAACAAAGTTTTTCATATTGTTTGGTGTTTTAGGTTCCTGGTTGGTGGAAAATGAAAGAGCTTTATGGGACACACCCTCTGTGTTTTTGACACATTACGGAAACCTCCAGGCCGCTTGTAAAATCAAACATCTTTTTCTCTCAGCTATAAAATAAAACAAGATTGGCCACCTCCGCTAAAAAGCACACAGGCAGCACTTTCCTTCGCTGTTTTCCTTCGACAAAGAATGACTGTAAATGTGTAATTAAATTAATAAAATGGTCCCTGGTTGTAAATCACCACCCCAGAGAATTACACAGCTGTGCACTTGGTTGTGTTTTCTTATTCTTTTGCGTGCAAGCGGATTGCATGAAAAGGTTCGGGGATGTGTGGTTTTGAACAACAATCCTAAAACACATTAAATGCACCGCTGTCCTGCAGGCTAACAGTGGTTTGTTCACGCCATCGTTGGGGCAGAGTGGAGTTGCTCTGTAGTGCCAACTTCTGGTATAACAAAGGCATTAAAACGCTCGTCATTAAACTATTTTGGGTGCAGGGCCTGGCTGTGAGAAGCGCTTGGGTGTGGTAGGGGATGTAAACATGAAGGTACGAGCAGAGGCTGCCAGTGTTTCTGTACCAGGGCACCTCTGTGTAACTGGTGGCTGCAGGGATGTAATTAGAAACATGTGGGTAGTAAAGCAGCTCCTCATAGCACCGGTGTGGTGAAGGAAGAACGACGAATGATCTGAAACAGAGAAAAGTGAAACAATTGATATGAAAAGTGGGAAAACAGTTGAAAAACACACATATTGTAATTATTTCAAAGCTGTTTGTTTATAATAATGCCTCAAAGACAGTTAAATTTTACATCACTAATGCTAAATCACAGATGTACGGTGGCCCTGAAGTGCAATCACATTAACAAATCACGCAACGCAAAAACTTTTTGAATATCACGACAATCAAAAAAGCTAAAAAAAAAATTGTAATACCATTTAGAAGACAAAACTGAATTCCACAAATCAAAAACAAAAATGAAAAAAATAAAATAAATTTTCTTTCAAGAAAACAAAATGAAATTTTAGAAAAATCGGTCGAGAAACCAGAAACGGTAGGAACTATGGGACACCGCTGATTGGATGAGGATTTTCAGGATCTCTTCATGTCAAATAACTTTCAGTTAGATTGGAATTGCTTTATTTCAAGCAATCAAAGCAAGAATAATGCAAAAACAAGACAAACAACTGAGGTTTACATCTATACAAAAATATATAAAACATAGGATAATTAGTGATAAAATTGACTGGAAGATACACATACGTCCACATACAGCAGTAAATAATTAATTAATACTCTCAAACATAAATAAACAGCTCTTTAGCATTCAATCCATGACGCAAAGAAACTATTAATTGTTAAGATTGTCTAAAGAAGTTCAGTAGATGGTTTTAAAGGGAGTGGGAGGAATCTGCTTAGCTTTACTTAATTTAGAATTTGTTATTCACTTTACCTAAATGATCCTTATTCAGTTCTTAACTTCTGATCAGATATTTATACTGTCCAGCACAGATTCAGATCCTTAAAAATCCTCAAGTATCAAGAAATCAGATGACAACGATGAAGTGCAGAATGGTTGTGTAAACAAACAACATTATTTCAGAAATCATCAGAACATATACAGATCAAGCATAAAAAATATGTGCAGATTATTTGTCATAAAAAAAATCATTCATATAAATTACACTTTTGGGAACATAGTGGAATGATATGATTAGAAACCTATTACATTAATCATTTTAAGTAACTGATTTATTAATTTTGTTGTTTTTTATTTGTTTTTCAGTCAATGTCAGTGTTCTTGTCACAGATGAAGCAAGTTACAGAAATGGTAATGATGTAAAATATAATTTATAATTGTCCAAAGTTGGTATTCCTACTTCTGCTGCCTGTAGTTTTCCAGTTTAATTTCAAAACCCAACACAGCTGTTTGATTTTTACTGACAAATATCAATGAATAAAACTTTATTTACATTGCACTTCACAATGACACCAGTGTACCAAAAAAGCTTTACAATAAAAAGAAAGGTAAAAATGTAAAACGTTTCGAATTGAGAAAATGTAGAACAACAAGAGCATCAAATTACAAAAACCAATAAAAACATAGAAGACAGATAAGATTTCAATCACATGAGTTAATATAAAATAAGATGCCACTGAACGCTGAGTGTCTGAAATTGCTGCACAGAAAATGAGATAAATCTTTCCATATTGGTATGATCCATGACATGCCAATAAAGAGAAATGCTTTTGACTGTGCAGTAATATTTTAATAATGATATATTTGAGTGACAGCCTTTTTGACTTGTGGGAGGGAAATACTTCAATGAAAAAGCAGAGAAGAGTTTATTTTAAAAGATGTTCAAATCTAAAATGACTTATTTGTTCAACTGTATTAATGAATACAAGGATTAACATAGTAAAAAAAACTCAAAAGTTTGTTTAAACACAGTTTTGCGGTTCTCTAGATACCAGAGAACATTGTCTGATTGGCAAATATAATGAATAGAGATTGTGTTGCTCTGGGAGAAGCTTTGGTGGTGCACAATTTTGTGCAATCCTTGAAGTGCCTGATAATGATGATGATGATGATGAGAAAGAAAAAGGACACCACCAGGGCGGCTCTGCCATCCTCATCATTGCAATCCCGCTCCTGTTTACATTTAATGGGGGACTCGTGACGGAGCCGGGTTCTGATGTGGTGAGGTGGTAATCTGGTCCAAAGCGACGGAGACAGACAGAAGCAGACAGAGATGCTGCTTGAGCCACCATCAGCACTGACGCGCGCAGTGATGAAAGACTTCGGGCTCGCATTCAAACGCCTAGATGGATACATTTAGATGGGTGTTAAGAAAAGCTGCTGTGGTGGCGACAGCGCATGTTTTTATGAGGCTGTAACTCCAAGCAGATAAACAACAGACGAAAATTTGTGGTATAGTTTTCCTAAATGATGCTCAGTGTAATGAAGCAGAATCTGGTTTGTAGCACCAAAAAGTGAAAATCAAAGTGAAACTGATGCAAGCAAATGATTTTATATGTGATAAGCTTGTAAATTTAGGATCTGTATTTTTATAGACATTCTTATTAGCTTTTACTCTCAACTAACAATCATTTTGGGATTGTTCCAGTGGTAAGATCACATTTTTAGTGTACATACAGTGTTTGTCCTGCGGGTGTCACTATTGTGGGAAGCCAACATTGTAAATACAGGTGCCATTTGTAATCAGAGGAGTGCAGTACTCTAAATGGTACATGGTTTTTGAATGTTGCTGCGAAGTGAAATAAAATGTCTCTGCCAGTTCTGGATCGTTAGTAAACACAAATTTGTTGTAACTTGCAACAACAGATAAGATAGAATCTCTCTGTCGAGAAGAAAATCGTGGAATGCTGCAAACAGTCCAGGACGTCAGACCAACTACACCACAATGGTACTGTAGTTTAAACATTGGGCCAAGCGGCTGCATTTTGTTTGTTTGTAGTTTGTAAAAACTACATTATTGTTTTTATTGTTCTTACTTCCGTACTACAACTTATTGTGACCCGCTGTAGTCCTGGAGGGCAAGGACTGTTTTGTTTTTCACAATTCGTCTTTTTTACGTTTCAACAAAAATTCACCCCATCAAATATTCAAAAACTCCTTAAAATGTGCACGCCTCTAATCCCAGGTGAGAAGGTTTTTTTTTTTTTTCACACAGTAAACAACCCCCACTTTCTCCCAAAAAAAACGTCAAAACCGTCAAAAAATCAAAGAGGGTAAAAATCTCTAATGGGGCTCAAAAGATGTTTCAAAATCCACTAACGAAACTAAAACACACGTGCCGAGGAGATCCAAAAAAAGTTTTAAAAATGAAAATGGAAGGGCCAGAGAACCCACAGCTTGGCAACCATTTTGTGGCAATTTTCACATTTTTTCACAATATAGGAAAAAACTTTTGTTTGAGCGATCTTTACGAAATTTCACACACAAGCCGCCAGATTTAGTCTACAATCACAACAAAAGTTTTGTTAACTTTTGACCTTAGAAAACTCAGAAGGTAAAAAATGTTGCTTTTAAAGTTTGTGGATTGCCATGCTACGGCACTAGCATGGCAAGGTCGCAAACGTAACGTTTCCATGTCGCTTGCATATTTTTTACCGCAATATCATTTAATATGTGAGTTCTTGGCTCAAGCTGAACAAAACATCATGACATACGATATAACAATATTAGCAATGTGGACGTTTTTAAGCTTTTCAATAAAAAACCTCTGTTTCTAAAGAAATCCAAAAGTTTACTTTTTCTAATTTTACTAAAAAGTACATGGACCTTTTCGTCACCCTCAGGCAACCAAAAATTAAAATGGTTGCTATGGAACTGAAATAAACAGAAAAGCTGCCATTTTGAAAAGTGTTTTCATTTTTTAAAATGAATTTGTTATGTGCAGCTCCAACAGGGTGACGAGGGTAGAAGGGGCGAATGAGGGGCATGTCAAAAGGGGTTGGCAAGGCCGATTAACGCCTGCAGGCCGCACGACACCACTTTAATTAAATTCTTATGTTGAATAAAAACTAAAGAGGAAACTGTCTGTAAAATTCATGCTTCCTTTGAAAGATGGAAGAAAAATTGCAGCAAAGAACTTCAGCTAAAGTGCAGCTAACTGAATTCTCATAGGAATTCAGCAGATTCTAAAGATGGATGGATACATGTTTAGAATAAAGGGGACATCTATAAAAAACAATGATGTGTTTGATGCGATGGATCATAAAGGTGTGTGAAATACAAATTTGCAGCATTTTGCAGGATGTTCAGCACTGTACCTAAAAGTCCCTTTACCTCAGTCACTATGCAATTGTCATCTAATTAAAAAATGTTTTTATACAACTTATGCAACTTTCTTTGCAAAACCAGCTCCAGAGATTTCAGCCCCACCCTCCCGGCACCCCCTGACGTTCCCGTACCAACAGACAAACGGCAGAAATGACTGCTCTTTCCTTGCAAGAAGATCTGCAACATCTGGCAAACATAAATGTTGAAGTTCATGACAACACAATTAGAAGAAGACTAAACACTAACGCCTTTATTGGGAGGAAGTTGCAGTTCACTGTGGGAACGCTCACTTATTCGCCTGGTTTAGGCATCTGAATGAGCAGCAAGCCTTCCGGAAATATGTTTGGGTCAGTAGTACCTTCTGCCAGCTGTGATTTGGGAGTCATTGAGGAGACCATGACCGTCTCGTGATGGTGTGACACGAGGTGCTGCGGTCTCTGCCTAGTCTGCTCTGTAATTAAAACGGTGCATTGGTGTGATGGGGAAATGGCTTTCAACCATTGAGAGAGAAAGTGAGACAAAATGTCTCTGTAAGTTTTGGATTGTCAGTAAAAACTGAATATTTGTCCTTACCCTTACGCTGTGCTCGAATCAAAATTGACCCATTTTCACACTTGAAAATGGGGTCAATTTTGACCTGAACACAATATTTCTGTTTCTATTTGTTTGGTTTTTTGTATTAGAGCATTATTGAGTCTGTAAAACCGTTTCCCATGACATCAGGCCGCCTCGTTCCCAGTCCTTCGGCATCAGCTGTCCTGTCACAGTTTAAAAATGCAGCAAAGCAATAAGCAAAATCCATTAGGCTCCTAGAATGGAAGGGAAAGGACCACAAAGTATGCAGATGCAGCTCCTCAACCTCTGGATCTGGTTAACTGTAAGTTACAGAGAGGACGTCTTAATCAGTGTTGCTCTTTCAAAATACGTCCCTTCAGTTTAGTGTCTTTCTGCAGCACAAATCCACAGAGGGAGACATGTTTGGTTTAAGTTACAGTAGAAGAAGTCACATGATGTTAAAACCAGCTTTGTGGAGCAGCAACAAACACTGAATACATGACTTTGTGGCCTTTTCTCAAACAAAACAAGAGATGTGACAGGAAGAGGATATAAAACATGACAGTGTTTTTATTTCGTTTGAACAAAAAGTTTGCTTTTCTGCGAAAGAAAAATAGGTTTTCCCTTGAAAGAACAGTTATGGAAAACTGCTCTGCAGAAGTCAAAGCACAGAGGGAGCTGTAGATGCTTTACAAAGGAAAACAAAACAGTGGCACTTATTTCAGAGCGGAAAATTACATATTTGAATAGCTTTCAGGTTGACGACTAAAGGCAGTACAGCTGTTTTTAGACTCTACGTACAAACGCGTGACCGTTGAATGCATGTTGCCAGCTTAACCAGGTTGAACTTTAACCAATCAGGGACTTAGATTTGGTAGTAATGTGGTGAAACTTGCCACACTCAGAGCAAAGGTGGTGTATCTGGTGAACCCAGACACGGTGACAAGCCCGACGACATCTGCGTTTTTTCTTTTTTCAAATAAATATAAACTAAGGCCACTCTCGTGATATGATGGCAATCCATATCTGCAGTTGCAGGGAAACTAGCAATGTAGCTAGCTTTTTCTGTTTTGTCCCAAAAAGCAAGATTTGCGCTTCTTTGACATTTCGTACACAAGCTTCCAACTGTACGTGACCGACATGCGCTTGTAAAAAAGGATGAAGAAGAAGTAGCCCCTCCCTGTCTGTCAAGTGTGAACATGATTGGCATTTCACGCCATCTTGACATCAAATGCCTAATGTGTACGTAGCTTTATAGTAAAAGATCCAATTTGCGACATTTCCTTTTTTTATTCTTAATTTGTTAAATGTAGGGATTTTATTTGACAAAAAACTTTTTCATTAATAACACGTGTGACACTTCCTGCCTGATTCATGCCAGGAATGTATTCCATCATTGCATTTTGGGGGGGAGGTTGAAGGTCAAAATTCTGCAAGTGTATGTGGTTTTGGTCACGGCGGTGTTGGGGTTGAGAGTTCATCAGCATCAAAACATCCCTTCACTGGATTCATGACGTCTCCTGATCTCTTATTTAATCCAGACGACCGAGCCTCTGTGCCGCAATTTTTCCCAAAGTCTTTAAAGAGTGTTTAAATATCTGCAGATGTTTGAAAAAGCTTGAAGAAGATCAGAGAATAGTCTGATTCTTCTTTCTTCAAGCCATTCTAATGTAAATCTGAGGGCAAGTATTTGCTTCTTTTTAAATAATCCATTTCGTGTCATTTTTAATGAAGAACATTAAAAACCTTATGGGAAAAAGCCATAAATTAGATCAACTGACTAATCATTTGGAACAACACAGTAATATTATTGTGCAGACCCACAAACACACACTTAGATTTCACATGATTGAGTCAACTCGGTCCTGGCAGTTTAGGACCATAAATCCGCACATGGTGCCCTCAGAGGGATTCTTTGCTCCCAACACTGCCAGAAACCGTTCCCATCCGTGGCTCCCGTTCATTGCAGTACCCTCCGAATGAAATCGGGTAATGAGGGCGAACTGCGCATGGGCTTTTATACCCCACAGGACTCCCAGAAACTCCAGGGGAGAAGTGGGGCACCTCTGTTCACCCATGCCAGAGCCTGCTAATAGGACTCGTGTCCCCTCCCTCTGGCTGATTGAGACCAGATGTTTGTTTTCACTCTGGGAAATGGCTGAGATGGGAGACAGCGAGGCCGCCAGAGCCACAATAAATCTGCGGAACGGCTAATGAATAAAGCAACAGTGGACTAAATGTGCCATAGCTAAAAATAATTTGATTAAAAATCGGATTTGCCAGCCAAACTGTCAGAGGCCATGCTGGAAACAGCTGTATCTTTATTTGAAACCACATTTTCCCAGTTTACCATTAACATTCCCTCCACCTAATGAGCAACTGAGAGAGATTTTTATGGGTGTTTCTGGGCAGAACTTGAGGTCTGATGAAACAGTTGTCATCACGTTAGATTGCCTGTTTAGAAAGTGCCAAACATTTGGTTGTGCTTGGTCAGGCTCAGCCAGGGTCAGTCCAGAGTCAGATCTGTGCAGCCAGAATCCTTCATGGATCAAAATCAGCTTTTATGGTCAAATGTCTTGTTAAAAGGCCAAGTCATATTTGAGATAAGCACAGTTTGTAGTTATTGGATAATAGCAAAGACATTCACCCATCCATCCATCCACCCATCCAGCGGGTGCTGCTGGTTTTTGGGTCTTCCGGGTGGATGGAGGGTCGTAGATAGGAGCAACTGCATCTTAAGGGGAGTGCACAGTTTCCTTTGAGTATTCATGTAAGTTGCACATGGCATACATGTCATGCTGTAATATTGTGCCCTTACAATCAAATCATTAGTGAGGCACAGAAAATTCTGTCAGTGGAACCCCATGATGCTCTAAGGTCAGCAGAGGGAAAGTTCCCCCAGGACATCCAGGCCTCATCTCATTGGGATATGGTCAGAACACCTCTCCAAGGAGGCATCAAAAAGAGATGGCAAAGCGACCTCAACTGACCTTGATGTGGATGTGCAGCAGGTTTACCTCCAGTACCTTCCTGGTGACCCCCTCAATCTATCTCTAAGGAAGCGTCCTGCAAACCAGCGGAGGAGACTCATTTGAGCTGCTCGTCTCCGGAATCTTATCTCTTTGGTTGTGACCATTACCATAACTGAGGGGAGGAATATAGATTAAACCGTAAATTAAGAGTTTTGCCTTTAGGTTCCTTCTTCACTGCATCATGAAAAAAATTCGTATCCAGCATTTTAAAGACTCAAAAGCACATAATCTCAAATTGCATTTTGCCATCATCTTAAGATCATAAAAGAGATTCAGAAAAAGTTGACTGCTCCTGGAGTCAGAATGTCAAGAGCCAGCAGACAAAGATATTGCCAAGAGATGAGCTTTGTTTGTCGCTGTCTTTTTGTCAATTCACTCTTGAACCAGATACATTCACTTAACTGGCATTGTTAAAAAAAAAGAATTACTGAAACAAAATGTGGCATCGATCTTAAGCCTTAAATTTAAGCATAGCTATGCAGCTGATGAGAATAAGAGAAACATTTGTGGGTACACAATAATTTGGAGAAGGTTTCGGAGTTTCCATGACATTTAAATTCTGATTTTTTCCCAAGGTAAGATCGTGCAGTTCCCAGTGTGGCGAGAACGTCATCTCAGAGTGTTTGCCTCAATAAACATGTAAGGCTTCACACACACCGGGCATGTCATGCGCATTCAAGCTCAAGCACATTCACAGACTTGGTGTCATACAATTCTGTCTGGACACAAACCACAATTATTAATGTCTCCTTCAAACAGTTGGCACTTGTGTGAATTAAAAGGGATGCCATCCATATGCCCCTTCCAAATCCAAGTCCCTGATTGGTCAAGTTCGACCAGTCAGGTTTAACTTTTGACGCACGTTTAGTGTTCATGCGTTTTAAACATAGAGTCCAAAAGCTGATTTAAAAAACTTGCATAGCTGTGCATAAACCCAAGAGTTCTGAACATGGAAGGTCGAAACACACTTGCACGTGTTTTTATAGACTTTTTGAACGCAAGTTTCAGAATCCAATGTGAACAGCATTAGAGCTACAGATCTCTTGAAAAAGCAATGCTGAAAAACTTTGCATGCATTTGCAGGCCCATCTGAAGTGTTTTAGGGGTAACTCCATGAAAGTCTTTGGGCCCAATCCTCCAGAACATCTTTCACAAGGATTGCATGGTTAGAATTTACACATCTGAAGTTCTCCAAACTTTTGTGTCACGCCAAGTTTTGAACGGGCTCAAGAGAGTGACCTCAAGAAGAGTTCATATCTGTGGTTAGTTTGAGAAGCCTGTGAGGGGCCTCCTCAGATGCACCTCTTTAGTTCTACCTCTCACTCATCCCTCAGGCCTTCTTGCCCTCCTTTCAGTCCTCTCCGTCAGAGCACCTGTCTCATCTGACCGTTTGCAGTTTTTACGTGGATGCAAACTGACAGGCCAGCTCCAGGGCTGCAATTCCGCTCTGCCCTGACCACCTCCGCTGAGGCTGCACTGCTGCAGCTCCCAGGATGAGCCAGGAACTCTGGGCGTCAGAAAGTCAGTGCTGTTGAAATGCCTGAGTGGTTTCCAAACAGCTGCCTGCACCGCACAAACGGCTCCACACACAGACCTCACTGCCAAGAGAAACAGGGGATGCAGGTGAGACAGGGAGGCGATGTTTGGACTTGTTTGTCCATTTTCCAGGTGGAACTCCTAAAGGGGAACACCAAAGACTTTTGAATTCAGACAGACCAAGAAGTCTCTCCAAGAACGTGAAGAGGACTTGGCAGAAAGGTGGCACTATGCTGATGAACACCTTTGAGAAAATATAATGCAATGAAACCTTTGAGCAGTACTGAGTGGCCATTGCCTCTGCTGCTACCTTCATCAACCCCTCCACTTTCCCCTTGGGGTTAATGAACAGTGAGGAACACTCATAAAGTAAATATTTCAGAATATTTTACTATAGCAGGTGCGGGTTAAATGAGATTTTAATTCTAAAAAGTGCAAAAATGGCTTTGTAGTCACTTTTAACTAAAAATGATGGTCTCTACAGAGCTATTGCCTCTACAGGAAGCATTAAGCTATATTCACACCCAGATCGGAAACGTGCATTCAAGCGATCACTTCCAATGAAAAGTCTATATAAACGCACACACATGCACATTTTGGACGTCTGAGTACAATACTATCACATTCACACGTCGCTACGCAAGCTTCCAAGTCTGTTTTTGGGCTCTATGTACAAAACGCACAACATTGCATCTTTTTTACAGCTACCTATTATGAATGTCTCTACAACATTTCCAAAATTTCCATGGCGACCGGTGTTTTGGGATGTCACTTCCATGTTGTCAACACAAAAATGTATTTATACCTTTTACTGCCGTCTTGTCAATAATTTTTCTCAATATTCCTGATGCTTTCAGCGTTTCAGTGCTGATCTCCTGAGAGTGCCGGTATGTTTTATAGTGTTTCCTGCAATGGAGCAGCGGGAGCTTTGAGGATAGCACAAAGATGAAAGGTGAAGAGCGTGCTCACTGCAGCCCCACAAACAGCCATCTTTTTAAAACTCTATACTTAGCAAAATCTCAACAGGTTTGGAAGCTCTGGATTCAACAAATGAAGGAATGTTACCAGCAATGGGAAATGAAAAAGAAGTTTTGGACATTTAATTAAGTTTACTTTATTTCCACCTTTGAGTATGTGTACCTAGGAAATGTTTTCTGTGGAAACACGACTTTTTTCCACTACATTTGAAACAGAAATGTAGTTTTAAGTTGAATAAAAGACTTTAAGTACCCACTACTTTCTCTTGTAAGTCGGTTATTTGTTCTGACAGTTGATCCGCTTGAGGGTCTTTCATTATTTCAGCTATTTCTGGTGCTGCACTCTTCTGGACAGAGATCACACATGTTGTTCCTGGAATTTGTTGGAGCCACTTTTCCAGCTTGGATGTTTCAGCCCCAAGTGTTCCAGTTTCCACAGAGGCCATCCAACTCCTCCTCTGTCAGCCCTTGGAAGGTTTTGAACTTCTCGCATCTTTTTTTCTTTGTTATGCTGCAATGACTTCAGGTTGCTGCATCTGTCCCTGCTAGCTACCTCATTGGTTTGTCCATCACACCAAAGTCCAATTGAACCAGTCTTCCTATTCTGGTTCCTACTGGACAAGTCATGTTGAGCAACAAACACAAGCTTGCAAAACTCAAAGCACCATTTTATTTATTTATTTGTTTGTTTGTTTATTGATTCATGTTTCAAGCTACGTTAACACAACATGTTCAAGAATGCACATTCTTGGAAGCGAGTATAGTCCATGATGTTCACACTGGACAAGCAGGGAGGGGCTTCTTTTTTCTGTTTACTAGACAAGCAGGGAGGGGCTTCTTTTTTCTGTTTACTAGCACATGTCCGCCCACCTACAGTTGGAAGAGGCTTGGTGCTAAATGTTGCAAATCTTCCTCAAGGCTTTCCCAGTTCTGTTCGCATATATGAAAGAGTTGGTGTTGTACGGATTCTGTGGTTAGTTTGGTTTTGGGTTGTACTCGGTCATGTTTTTGGTTTCTCTTTGTCAGTCACACCAGTTTTCAGGTTCATGATCCGCAGCTGCCTTCATTTCAGTTACTTGCCCTAGCCTATTTAAGTGTCTGGCTTTCTGCCCATCCTTGTCAGGCCATCTGCTTTTTCACCTTTTTGTTTCTCCAGGGTTTTTGTCCCATTTCAGTTTGTTTTTTAAATTTTTTTGTTTCTGTCACCAAGTCCGGTCTACTGCATTTTGGGTCCTCAACCACTAGTTCCTGACAGGTGTCATATAAAGCTAACCGGGCACAAACCGCAATTAATAATTTCTCCTCCCTGATCAATTTTCAAACGGTTGGCACCTCTGTGAATTAAAAGGGACGTCGTCCATATGTCACTCCCAAATCCGAGTTCCGAATTGGTCAAAATTCAACTTGGTTTGACTTTTAACGCGGGCAGTGGCCTCATGTTATGTACATAGAGCTCGAAAACTGTCTTGGCTACTATTCAATGTGAGAGTTGAATCATGCTTGAGCGCGTGTTGCAAGAACAATCTGGTTTTTAAAAAAATGTTTCTTTAAAATTCATTCATCTGAAAGTCTGAAATGATCTAAAACCTGTTCTTCCATCCATGAAGTTGAGAGCTACAACTGGCAACAATACATCTAACTCATTCAAGATTCAGGAAATCAGAAAGTCTTTAATGATTTTTATTGACTTTTTTTATAAATAGTTTTTGCTGTTTTTACTATATTTAAACTGAAAGCAAATCTATAAATGTACACATGTGTTTTTGATGTACTTGTGGCCTATGACACCTGTGAGTTTTGAACAGCACTGATAAACTGGGGAAAAGGCACCTTATTGGAATATCTGTGGAACTATTTGAAGGATTTGACATTAAGTAAAGTCAGAATTTTGACAGGTGATGTCAGGATTTGGCCTCTCCTTCTTACCTGTTCTCTGGTCAGCTGGTCATCCATCTGCTCTGATCTATTTTCTAAGCTCTCCCCTTGTCCCAGTCTTTCTTAAAAATTGCTTTTGTACTTTGATTATGGATATTCCTTGACTGCACTTTTGCCCTGTATTGTGAGTACATGTTTGGATATTAGTGGATATTAGTCGAGATTTTATTGGTTTGTTTTTTAGGAGAGGGGGAGAAAAGCAATTCTTTGTTACCAGATGAGAGAAATGGATTGCGTATAACTGTTTTGGTCCCAACAGAAAACTCTGACCTGAAGAATCTTAAGTACTCCCAGCTTCATCTTTCCTTTCTGAGCCAGTTGGTGTCAAGGAGCAAGCTGCTTTGTAGCTAAGTGTGAGTGTAGCAGCTTTCTTATAGTGTAGTTCTGAATGTGGAGCTGCCCCCTGAGTTAGTAAGATTCATGTCTGCTTCTCCCTGCTGTATTCTGTCGTTCGCGCTTCAAAGTAAAACAGATTTGGTAAATCTTTAAATGACCTGGTTCTGAGTCTTTCCCTTGAGGCCCATGCAGTAAATCAACCAAACTTTAAAATGACCCTGTATGAATGAGCTTTGAACAAAGTCTGAACGACCCCAAACATTACCATCACTGTTAAATGAAGATGCATAACACATTTTTTATTGCATCAGTGTCCTTAAATGGAAAAGCAGTCTTAAAAACTAACTATCTTAAATTGCTGCTTGTACACACAGCGGAGCAACCTCCACCTGAACTGGAAGGTCGATGCAGTGCCAAAAAACATGCACTACCTCAACTGACCACTGGGGGCCAAGCTCTTTCTCTCCCTCTCTTTCTCTCTGTCTCTGTCTCTCTCTCTCTCTCTCTCTCTCTCTCTCTATATATATATATATATATATATATATATATATATATAATTACTGAGTGTTCAAAGTACTATGGGAGGGGAAAAAAACATGTGTTTTTTCTTAGATTACACCTTAATAGTTCATTATTGAACAAAAATTACAACTATTTTTTCAAAATTATGGAAAATGTTTTTACTTATTTGGAGAAAAGCAACAGGTTTTCAGCAATATTGGTCAAAAATGCCTTTTTTTTTACATTTGTAGAATTTTGAAAAAGCTTAGCGCATGGGTGTAATGGGAATGCAGGTACTAATTAATCAACTTATCATTTATACTTTCTTCATGGTCAAACCCAAGCAAAAACAACTTTCAAATCAACTATTTGAGAAAGAGCGTAACATCATTTCCAATGTAAATCTATTTGTTTCTTTTATCTCCAGATAAGCTAATTTCAATCCATTCACTTGAGAAAACAGTTGTTGTTATCTCCTGATAAGGAGTTGTTCAGACATTATCTCAAGAAAACAAAGTTGTAGAAAACTAAAAACATTAGCAGATGTGGTTGTTCCATTAGGGACTGAAAACGGGAGAAAAACAGTCCAAACATGACAAAAATAAATCATAACCAAGAGAAACCAAGAGTGAAATATAGTGGATCTGACACAAAGCAGCCAAAACCATGGCTGTGTAAGGACTGAGGGGACTAATTAACTGAAACAGAAACATCTGTGGTGACAAATTCTACCGGCTGTGATGAAGACATTAATAGCAGTTCATCCAGTTTGGATGTTATCAAGCTCCAGATTAGTGAAAACATGCTAAAAATAGAAAACAAGACCACTCACACAGACCCTAAAAATATCCATCATATTTTCCGCACTATAAGGTGAACTTGGGGGACCAGTCTCTTCCAGGAAGAGTCTGCGCTGCCATCGCCGCCCCCAGACTAGCACACCCACTTTCTCTGCCGAGCTAGCAGTGATCATTTTGACGCTTTCATTTTAGAATCGACTCTCAGAGAAAGGGGTTCCTCTTGCGCCTAATTTGCAGCGACAACAACAGCTCGCTTTTTTGCATGTGTTTCAGGCTGCGAGAGATTTGAGTTTGTTCAGCCTTCTTAAAACAGATCCCATTATTCATCAGAGACGATGGTTGGAATTTATCTTTGGGAACATGTGACAGACCGACCAGCAACTTTTTGCCTCTGACCGCCATTTCACAGACAACTACTTAGTTGACCTTGGGCTGTATCACAGTGGATTGACCGGGACACACCCTGGCGAGGCTTCTTTTGGGTTGACGTCACGAAATGGGCGGCACCCACAAGGAGCGAAAGGCGGTTCCTCAGAGATCGAGTCGTCTTACTTCTGAGTGGGAGCTCCCAAAAATAACTGATATTTTATTAAAAATATGCTCTTTAGTGTGCCAAAGGTAATGAATTATCATATATACAGTATGGATACAATTTGCTCTGAAAGCTTGAGAAAATAATAAAGTGATAATCAAGTTTTTTTTCCCTCCAGAAAGTTCATATCTTTTATCATAAAATTTACTAGTAATCTGAAATAGTACCTTGCATGTTAATAGAACTACAACTAGCTTATAATTTTTTTAAATTAATATTCACATTTGTACCAAAAGATACTACAGCCAGAATTATTTTTAGGAAATACAGTTTGCAAAATTAGCTGTTATTTTAAACTTTTTGTTTGTTTAAACGTAAACGTTTTCCCTCATTTTACCTATGTTCAGGTTATAGGTAGAAATAATTCAGCCTAATACAATTTTTGCCTATAATTGGCTTCTCAAAAATCCCACAGATTAGTCCAAACGTCTGCGGGCAGAGGTTCTGCCTTTTTTAGTGGATTTCCCACAGATTTATGAGCTGCTATGCCCAGTGTAATGGTAGCAATTGGCTAAACGCTCAGTGTGACAGTGAGGCGGTGAAGTTACTCACCTATTAAAATGCTGCTGAATTGATTTTTTTTTTCCTTTTTTAATTCTTTAACTATCTAACACAAATTCACAAAAATACAACAAACTAGCCACTCATTCTTCAAAGTCCCACTCCCATCATCTTTTTATCAATCATAATTATAGTTATGCTGATTTAGTTTCTAGGACATGGTTTCTGCACAACGGCAGTAGAAATTTTGAGTTGTGACCGGGGCTGCTGGCATCGAGTAAGCCCACCCCCACTTCCTGTCATCCACCTCTTTCCATTCTCTTCCATTAGCTTACAGCCCCTCACCAGATGCCAGCTCGGACGAGAAAACTGAGACACACATGGATAATCGTCTACAAGAGGATGCGTCAGAATGGAGCGCAGCAGGAAGCTTGTGTCCCACCTAGCGTATTTTTACTTTACAACTACTTCCTTTTTCAAACAGCATTTTTTGTCTGCTCTTGATTCACACGATATGAATAGAGAAATATTCAGAAATGCAGTTTTAAGCTTAATTTTTTTATTAAAAAAATAATTTTTAAATTTTTAAAATTTTTTTAAATGCAACAAGTTAAAAACACAATTTTCGTCAAAGTGGGTCTTTAAGTGTCCAAATCTGCAAACATTGAATTAATATTGTGTTTATCACTTTTAAAATGGTACATGAAGTTTCTAAAATGTTCCAGCACAAACTCTCTCAGACCTCATACTTTTTGGGGGGTATATTCATAATTAGCATCACAAACAGTCTGAGTGCAGGTCTGAAGCCTTGAACTCCTGACCTGGGTTCAGTCAGTGTGGCAACCTTTTCCTCTCACCGTCACCTCCTCATACATGAGTGGGGGTGGAGTGAGGTTATACACTTCAGTAACCTTTAACTGATCTGCCCCCCACAGGTCAAATCATTAATGAGCCATGTGGCTCTCACTAATCAGGACTTCAAGGCCGTCTTCTCCGCGACAACATGGCGGTGAGCGTCTCTCTCTCTTTCTCTGCCATCTGGGCTCCATGCTTTCTGTGTCTCCACTCCGCCGGCGATTTACGCCCTCCCGAGGTGTTTTTCCTTTTAACTCACACATAATTGGCCCCCAGATGCAAAAAAGATGTGAGGGCCAGTTTATATCAGTTGCCAAGCAGAGGTCATTGTTTTTCTATTGCTTTTTTCCCCCAACAGCACCACGAAAACAAAAAGACGGCCACTCATCCGAGCAAAAAGCCCGAGCTGGGACGCACAAAGGTTACAGTGATGATATAATGGAGCTGCGTGCATGTGGTCGATGATTTGTGAGGTGAATGAAACGAATAAAAAGGAATCAGTTATAGAACACAGTCATGAATGACTCTTGTGTGCCGGGTTCTGGCACATCTACAATGGCGAGCCATGCAAGCTGTCAATTTGTATGAATGAATAGGCGATAGTCGCAGAAAAAGCACACGAGGAGAGGTAAAGCGCTTTCTGTGTTATTGAAGAAGTATTATTAAAGACCTGCCGTCATCACGCCGACTAAACTCCCTGCAGGTGGTGGCGAAACCTGTTCCGAGGTCATTTAAAGACAACCCTGGTGAAAACATGGAGCGTCAGTCAAAATGATGCAAGTCAAATGTAGTACTCACTCTTTACTTAAACCTTAGTCACAACTGCTCCTAACATGGAAACGGGCAAAAACGGGAAAACCTGTCCGGGGCACACAGGTAGCACGCACACAATATCAAGGTCAGAGACCACTTGTGAGCCCATACAGACAAAATGTTCATGCACATATATTGCACGTCATCAATCATCATCAATTCATCAATCCTAAAAGTCATAGACACTGCAGAATAAGTCCAAAAGACATTTGTTTTCTCTGAAAAGTTTGACATTTAGATCACATCAGGGAATCAAATTATTTTTAATTATCATTTTTCACATGTTTACACAAAGACAAATATTTGTTCTTCATTTTCAGAAATACAGAATCTTGTCATTTAACAATAACATCAAAGAGAACATTTAAAACAAAAACATTATTTTATTTCTTTCTTAAAATTGTGTGAAATTAACTGGATATTGTCATTTTTGGCTCCTACTTTAACTTTAACTTGACTTTAAATTAAATGAAATTCCATATGTAAACTTGCTAAGTCAACGTCAGACACTGTAATTTTCTCCGACCCCCTGCCAAACCTAATCAGTGCTCAAATGTACAGCCGCTATTCATTATTTAACCTCTGGTTAGCTAGATGGTGTCCAGAAAATAGTGTTGGCTTTGGGGACAATTGGAGTGCATTTTGGGGAAAGCCCGGTCTATACCGAGATATGCATCCATCCCACTTTGGACGATGCCGCTCTTCTTTCTAAGAACATTTCTGTTAGCTTACAACAGGATGACTATGTTAGGCTGAATGAAGCAACCCCCCCACTTATATTAACTGTCAGAAATGCAGGATTTCAGGGAAAGGAGGTGTGTTAGCAGTAGTATCACAGTCTAGCTTAGTTCCCAATACAAAAGTCAAACACATTTTTAATTCATTTGAAAACATCATATTGTCTAAAAATCACTCAAACAGGAAAACTCCAAAAAACGTTTTATTCATAATAATTTGTCGCCCTCCAGGCCCATTCTCAGAACTTTTAACTGAGTTTGCAGACTTCTTGTTGACTATTGTTTTAGATTCTGATAAAATAATAAAGTCTCTAGTGACTGTCAAGGAAATGCATTTGTAGCTTTATTACATAATGTTGGTTTCACACAAAACGTAAATGAACCCACTCACTGTCACAAGCACACCCTGGATTTTGTTTTAACTCATGGAATAGAGATCAGCCGGCTGAGTGTCCTCCTCATAACCCCATACTCTCAGATCACTTTCTAATTACCTTTCAGCTCAGCTGAACGGAAATTCAAATGGATTGAATTTCATGGTCACAGAGATTTAAATAAACATTCTACTACTATTACTAATACTACTTAAAATAATTCCAACGATTTGTATGATTTGTTGTTTTAAAGTCTGTGTTGTTGGTATGATGGGTACAAAGAATTAATTTGTTTTGAACCTATTTGAATGTGTATAGCTTCTAATTTAAATATGATTAATTAGTTTGTGAATTTCATAAAATCCTTTGAAATGTTTGTGAAATGTGTAAATTTTATGTTGATGGACCCCAAGAAGACTAGCGACCACTTTGTGGAAGTTAATGGGGTTCCAAATGAATAAATATACATTTGCTAATTTGCTGTCAGCACTTCAAAAAAAAGACTGTTTTGTGAACTGGAAGGAGAAAAAGTAAGGCTTTTGTATGAAATTGATTTTGAAGAAAGATGCGGTACCCACCATCAAGACACCATCAAGTGGACAGCCTGCACCTTCACCGGTAGGTTTTATTTGACGCTGATGTTATACGCACATTTTTATGTGCAACCAGCACAAAAAGTGATGGAAATTCATGTTGGCCACATTTAATGTGTGCAACCAAGATGCACATTGCTGCATTGCCCGCATGTATTTTAAGTTCGTCCAAGGCTGAATGTCTGCACGTTTTTAAAATTAAGCTTAAAGTTAAAGTCCCATTAGCTGTCATTGACCTAGGTGTGTGAAATGTGTTCTCCTCAAATTCGCTTTTATTGATTTGCACATTTGGTTCGGCTGAGATTTTATGTCAGATGCCTTTTCTGACATAACCCTGTATTTTATCTGGGCAAGGGACCAGCACAGCGAGATCCAGACTTGGGCCCTCTTGTGGCTACATAGTTAGCATTAAGGGTCTTGTCTAAGGACTGAGTTAAGCTCATTGCACACCCTGGGAACCCTAGTTACCAGTCCTACACACAACCAACTGAGCTATCCAGCCTCTTAATATTACAATAGGACTTGAACTGAATGAATTTGAATGAATTTTTGATTTATTTGATGAATTTGACTATGTTCCTTTTCTTTAATTAAAGACTGGTCATGTTTATTGACCCTTTATATTCACATGTTAATCAATTTAAAAATTTTGGAAATTATATTGTTGTGAAACATACTTTTGCATTTATAACTGCAGAATTTCTTCCCACTCTATTGGTTAAGTGAATATAAACGCAGGAATGGACAGCATCTTTTAAAAAAAAAAAAGATTTCAACTCATTTAAGATTATGTTGCCATTTCACCAGCAAGAAGATTCACTAAACTGTGGTAATATTGACACGCCCCCTTCCCTTTCCACAATAAAATAAAATTGAAACGATTGAAAACAAAGGGAGGGTCGGTTGCGATTAATGTAGGGCTTTCGTAAATTCGCCGTATTTTTGTTTACTTTAGTGGTCACTTTTATTTCTATATATTAGTTTAAAAAACATAAACAATTTTTCATATTATTGTATATCTTTATACAAATTGTGAAATTACATAGTTTCGTTCCTGCGGTTCGATTTAAATGTTTGTTTTTTGGGGTTTTTTTTTTTGCTCAGGCAAACTCCTGGCCGCCCATCCCAAGGATCCTGTCAGGGTCCTTGACGTGGCATTAGGAAACAATCATGGCAGACACTTTAGAAGTTTCCGTGAGTTTTGGTCAGAATTTCGGGTCATTCCCTAACTTTAAAACATATTCCTTCCCCCGCTGACTTTTTAAGGTGTGAGGCTCCAAGATGAGCAGCTGGGCGGGATTCTCCGACGAGGAGCTGCGGAGGATGCAGCAGAAAGGTAGTGTTAATGCGGCAAAAGCAGAGGGTTCTCCCTGAATTCCATTCACCAAACCCGATTTGTTTCCCCCCAGACTCGGTTATAACCGCAGCATCCGGCCGCGCTCGGAAGCCGCCTGCCTCCAGCCGGAGTCGACAGCAGCTGCAGCGAGAGAGGGTTCTTCATCTGTCCGTTCAGAAGAGCGCTCAGACTGGAACCGCTGCCCTTCCGCCGGAGCAGCAGCTCCAACAGCCGCCTCCGAAGGAGGAGGTTCAGCCCGTCGCCGGGTCAGGACCTGCTGCTCCTGCTGTCAGAAGGGATCAACCGCAGAAAGCCGCTGCGATCCAACCCAATGAGAACCATCACGTGGCTGCAGAGGAGGACACCCCAGCAGTGAAGGAGTTGGAGCAACAGGAGGCGGAAGTGTTAGTACGACCTTTTATTCTCACACACCAACATGATGACAACTTTGTGTGCTTCTGTTGCATTTCTGAGTTTCCTTTATTCAAATCAATGTAAATCAGGATCAGACAAGAAAAGTCAGTTAGAAAAAGTGTGTATTTGTGACATAGAAAATGGACTAGATGGGCCAAAAGCCCCCTGTTAGGCACAGTTGCTCAACACCAATACGCCCGCCCACACCTCAGAGGCATATTTGTAATGCGCCCCTGCTGCTCTGCAGAAACTGTCCTAGAAAACAACATAGGTTGCTTGATTTGGCAAAAAATGGCATAATCATAACTAGAAGACCACTGGGAACACTTTTGCAGTAGATCAAAAGATGATTGGAGTGGGGCTTTACATGTTGCAGATCAGGTGTTTTGGTAAATGCACGAACCACCTAACACGAATGGGGAAAAAAATTCTAGGAAGAAATTCTGCAGATTTTTTTTTTTTAACTTGTCCTGTCCAACAGCTGAGCAGACAGATATGAGCTGAGAGCCTCTTGTATTAGACAGATTTTACTCTTACAATCGGGGGTTATAAATCATAGGGAACACAAAATGTATGTTGGTATAATAATAATAATTCTGCAGATTTCTGGCACAGATCAGCATCTTTTATCTCAAGACTTTCTGCAAGGATCTTTCAATCACGCTTTTGTGAAGAACTAGTGATCAATTCCAAAGTGAAGGACAAAAAGCAAGTGTTTTTGCACCAGTTTGGTATCTTTTTACAGTCTGTTTAAAGAATCAAAACAAACCTGTTTTGAAAATAATCATGTTTTTCCTGTTTGACATTTTCTCAGACATTTTGGAAAATGAAGATCCAGGGAAATCACTCTTAAAGGGGCCATATCATGATTTTCTTAAGCCTTTCAGAGTAAAGTATATGCTGATCAGATACAGATAGATATAGATCATATATGTTATCTTTGGAACACCAAAAAACAAATTATTTATGAAATATGAGTTATTTTTGTGGACCTTTTTCATACCCGGAAGTAAAACGACTTGATCTCTGAGGCACCGCCTTTCACTCCTTGTTGGTCCCACCAATTTTACAACGGCCTTAGTGTGCCTGTGCATGTCTGCGTGTGCAAACAATACCTGAACTTTTTGCAAAGATGGATGTGCATATTGAGCATATAAAATGAAAGCGCTTTACAGATCACTGCGAGCTCTGCAGAGAAAGTGTGTGTGTGTGTGTGTGTTAGCCTGGGGGCGGTGCTCTGAAGGGGGCTGTCCTTAATCTATGACGTCAGCTCATTTTTGTGGGTAGGGGAGGGGCCGCTGCAGAAAGCACAGGTTTTTAGAGGATTACTCAGAAATGTGTGAACGCATCAAAATACCACTTTGAGGTTGTTTATAGTTATGAATGAACAGTATAAAACACTTAAAGGCTCTAAAAGTTTTTTTTTCATGGTATAACCCTTTTAAGTTGGATTTGTTGAGATTATTTTTATTTTTATGCATAGAGGTTCTACACATCTCCTGTGTTGATAGTTATTTTTGTCAATTTGTAATCTGAAATGGAATTTCTGACAAGTTTGTTTTTCTCTTTTATTAGGCGAGAAAAGACGCGCCTGGAGCAACTACAGCAGGAGCAAAAGCTCATTGAAGAGAAGAACAAACGTAAAAAAGCCCTGCTGGCAAAAACAATCGCTGAGAAGTGAGAAAAAGTTTACTTCACTCCAACATTTCAATGAGAACACAATAAAAAGATTCATGATGATCTGAATGAAGCAGACTTGGATTTGGGCTTTTTCCCCATCTCCTGCAGATCCAAACAGACTCAAGCTGAGGCTGTGAAGCTGAAAAGGATTCAGAAGGAGCTGCAGGCGCTCGATGACATGGTGTCCAATGACATTGGCATTCTCAGGGGGAAGATTGAACACGCCAGCTGGGACTACAGCTCTGCCAGGTACCTACAGCCCACCTGAGCTCCTAAAGGACTTTTCTGCTGGACTCAAACCCTAACGTACCTTGTTTAGGGGATTTCATCAACTAGCGATCAGGTTTGTTTGCCTCAATCTAATTCAGAGTCATTTGATTTTGAGTATGTGCAAACAGAGTCCTGATCCCATTAAAAAAATAGCAAATTAAATACCGATCCTGGTTGGTCCCTATTTTTTTCATCTTCTTTCATCATTTAACACTTAAACAGATCACTTCTGTGAAGTGGCTTCAACAATCGTGTAAAATTAGTGCAAGTATAACTAGAAAAATACTAAGAACTAGTAAAAATAGGTGATAATTGAAAAAGTTTGGTGACTGCAGTATTTTTTGAACTATTGAACATTTTCAATCATAAGTGATTCATATCTCCATTTAATTTCCTTAAAAATTATTGATTGCTTTCTTTAAAAATTGTTGTTGTTGTATGCATATGATGATGAGTTTTCTAGCTCATCTTAATGTAACTTTATTAGTTTTGAGAGATTATGTATTTATTTCTCTTTTTATCATTTTGTTCCCAGAAGATTGCACTTTGTAGACGGTCCCTTAGCAGCCACCGCACTACCTTAAACGTTTTTTTTTACAAAAAATGTTGTTGTTGAAATACATTGGTAGGTTGTCATTTGCACCAAGATAAATCAATAGAGACCCTTGCTGTCCGTTTAAAATATTTAAGAGTTTTTAAGCCCAGAAGTTTAAATCTGTAAATATCTCGCTAACTTTACCAAATTGTTTTTGTACGCTTCCTGCTTAAGCTGGTGCCGTATTCTGCTGTGATTTATGGCAGTAAAATGAGACAACCTTCATAACCTTTATGATATGCAAATATGGTAAACAAAAAGTATCATAAATCACCGGGTAAAGCGGCTTAAAAAACGGCGTATTGGCCATCAAAACCGCAGTTCTTTATGCACGTTTTAAATAATTTATGGCACCTTATCACGTACAAACTGCGCTTCCAAAACACTTTTCTAGTGCGTTCAAAACCACGCATTCAAAGTGCTGTTGTGTTGTGTCACATACGGACGTCAAAAACTGCGTTATGTTTGAACAAAAAGACTAAGGCCAATGTCTGAAAAACTGTCGGGAGCGTAGCCACCAGGAGGTCTGAATGCTTGGGTTTTGAATCGATCACGCTGCGTGTCTCCTTGCTGTTTCCTCCCAGGAAGCGCTTTGAGAAGGCCGAGGCCGAGTACGTTTTGGCCAAACTGGACCTGCACAGGAAGACGGAGGTGAAGGAGCAGCTGACGGAGCATCTGTGCGCCATCATCCAGCAGAACGAGCTGCGCAAAGCCCGCAAGCTGGAGGAGCTGATGCAGCAGCTGGAGCTGCAGGCCACCGAGGAGGGAGAGGAGGAGAGGAGGAGGAATGGAGACGAGGCAAAGGTCAAAGAGGGAAGCGACTCATCTGAGAAGCAGGAGCCAAAGGAGCAGGAACCAAAAGACTGTGAAGTCTCAGAGGAACAGACTGAGAAGGAGGCAGCATCTGAGCAGGAGTGCAGACCACAGGAGAACAGTGTTCCAGCTGAAGCTGTGGACTCCTGACGCTCACAGAGCTGCCATTCCAGTCGGGAATCAAAGCACTTCTGTGATTCCAGGATAATCCTTTATTTAGATATTCTACAATCAAACATCAATACTGTTAAAACGCAGAAAGGTGGACCCCAAAAAGTTTAGGCATAAATGTGAATACTAGAAGCTTTTTTTCAGTCACTTTTTTGAGGAGTTTCCACATTTCTGAAGTCTTTAAAGACCCACTCTGATGAAGAAAGTGTTTTTAACACATTCTTGTAGCATTTATACAACTCAGAGTCATATTTTAAATGAACTCCTGCCGCTCTGCAGAAACTATGTCCTAGAAAACAACACAGGTTTTGGGATTTTGGGTAAAATCGACATAATAAGGACAAAAAGACCAGATCACTGGAAACAATTTTAGAATCGATCAAAAGATGATGGGAATGGATCTGTGAAGCCAATTTTTTTCTGTTCCAAACTTTAAAAATCCAGAATTTATCTTAAGCAGATCTAAATGGTATTTTGCACCAAGTTGCAGGTTCATCACGCCAAGGCTGAGGGGCCACTCAGTCCAGTTCTCTAGATACAGTCAATCTCACGTGATGTGAAAGGAGAGAAGACTCATCTTCTCTGGCTGTGCGTGGAACAATCTGTCAGAAATAATCAATGACACAAAATCTGAACTTTTCCAGCAGAGTTTGACCTGTTAGTTTGTATTTGAATGGGGTAAATATTTATGGTAAACTGCAGTGAGATATTTTGCTAAAATAAACTGTAAAATGAGTCTGTGTGTTTTTGTGCTTGTGCAGGAGTGAACTTTGTGGCCCTTGAAGGAATTTACACGCCGGCCACAGCTCTCCCACAGCTTTTTTTCTCAAGACCTTTTTTAACAGTGCAGTAAGTGTGTTGCAGTAAAGCGCTTTGAGATTTTTACAGCGCTCCGGTTACACCTGGCCGTCTGAAGGAAAAGCTGTAAAAGCAGATTCTTTAATTAGTCGAGAGGCAGAAGCTCTGTGCAGGTCAGCGGCCGGCATCCCATTCATCCATCCTTCCCCCCCCGCAGAACCAGGGAGGTCAGCATTTGATGTTCTCCACTCCGGCCTGCACTGCTCATCCTGCTGAGAGGCATTCTTTCACCTCCTGACTACCACTCCAACATTTTTTTAAATTCTTCCATTTCCCACCCCTTCTCCCAATGTCATCTGTAGAAAAAAAAAAGTGTCAATTCAGTCATATCTAGTACTTGGGAGATATTTGGGTTTAGAAATGTCTGCAGAGGACAAACTTGCACTGCTGGTCGTCAGGCAGCAATGGGCGGCCTTTCTGCCGTGTTACACCACTTTCTGATTTAATTTCCATCAAATGACATGATGCTGAAGCTTTTCTCCACTAAAAAACATCTGAACTGAGATTTTTAAAAATATAACACAAAAAAAATCATTTTTTCTTAAATATTTTGTTACGAAAATGTTTTTTCCCCACTGCATTTCTGATAAATATTTCAAAATAAAAGCAGATTTGATAAAATGAATCATTTCTGATCCATGAGCACAAACGTTCGCCCTTTTGTAAATTTCTCAGATTCATTGTTGAGTTTATTAAATGACATTCAGTTTAACACTGACTTCCCATCATGCTTTTCTCTCAATTGGACAATCGCATGTTCATCAACCTTCGTAAGGTTTCCATTTCTTTTAATGACTAAAAGTATTTTGATTTTTTTTTATATGAAGCCATTATTTTATATGTTTGAGGTACATTTTTAATAAAGAGACATTTTTATTTTAGTGGGCTGGATAGCTTCATCATCAACATCATCTTAGAGGTGGAGCCACTCCCTTTTTTGTCTTTCAATGTTAGTACTTCAGAACAATCAGGGGAGATGGGGCAATTCTAATGTATTCTGGTTAATAAAAGATTTTAAATCGTTGAATTATTATCCCCTTGTGAGTGTTTGAGCTCAAACTACTGAACATAAGGGTGGTGGTCTGTAGAGGGTGGATGCTGGTGTCAGAGCTTTTCCAAGATTCCTGCTCCATTTTGTTTGTTGGAAGCAGAAAATCCCCTAAGAAGTTTAAAACTGGAGAAAGGAAAAAAAACGAATGCAAAAAAAGAAATGGAAAATTGGTGACATTTAAACTTTTCATGGATCAGAACTGTAAATTTGGCTTCTATTGCCTTTGAGAATTCAGCAAGAATGTAACCTGAGCTTTCGTTGGTAATAATAAAGCCTTAAAACATCTGGTTTATATGGAGCCCTACGTGACATTCAAAAAAGAAAAAAAGTCCCCTAAAAAAATTCAAATTTTTTGGGTACAAATTAGTATTTTGTAAACGAAAATTTGAATTTTATGGGCACAGATAGTGTTTAGTGTGCAGAAATTAGCCTTTTGTGCACACAAATTCTCATTTTGTACACAATTTAGTAGTTTTTGCGTACAAATGAATATTTTGTGGGCAAAAATGTGTAGTTTGTGCACACAAATTGGCATTTCGTTGGAGGAAAAAAAAGTTTTTTTGTGCACAAATTGGTATTTAGGGGCCACAAATTAGCATTTCACTAGCATTAGTAGGCAGAAATACGTCATTTTTGGGGAAAAGAGTATTGATGTCACCAATTTGTATTTTGCTAAGTAAACTTTTTTTTTTAACAAAGATTAGCATTTTGTTAGAAAAAAAGTTGTCATCTGTGTGCAAAAAGGTGTATTTTGTGGGCAAAAAATTGCATTATGTTCACTCATTTAGCATTTTGAGTACACAAAATAGCATTTTGCGCAAACAAATGTGCTTTTTGTGCACATAAATTGGTGTTTCATGACCACAATTTAGCATTTTATTACCTTTTTTGGGTCAAAAATGTATGTTTTGTGGGGACAAGTTAGTATTTAATGGTATTTAGTATATTGTACACACAAACTTGGATTTTGTGCGCGCAAATAAGCATATAATGCACAGAAATTAGTATTTTCCAAATAGTATTTTGTGTGAAAAAAATGTGTATTTTGTGCTCTGTAAATGTTCATTTTGGGGGAAAACGTGCATTTTGTATGCATATGTGTATTTTGTGCATGCTATTTAGCATTTTGCACAAACAAATGAGCATTTTGTGTACTTAAATGGGTATTTTGTGGCCACAAAATAGCAGCAGGAATTCGAGAAAAAAAACTATAATTTGTGCGCATTAGTCTAAATGCTATAAAAGCAAATCATTCACCAAATGTTAATATTTTTCTGAATATTGCAACATTATTCATTTAAGGGAACACTATTTTAGTATGGGAGGGGGGTGTTAATAAATTAGATTTATGCTGTAAACTACCAAAAACATCACTTCAATATTACATTTAGTAAAAGCTTTTTAAATTGGAGCATGCGCAGATATGTGTACACACAATTTTAGTTAAAAAAAATAATAGCTTTACTGCATTAAAAGTTCTTTCTTTTTTCTATTTGATAAATTATTTGGGTTGTTTTCACTGTAATGAACTCGGATTTAGTAAATTGTCGTTGACGTGTCATTTCTTTGTTTGCTTGAGTTGTTCTAATGAAGCATTTGGTTTTCCTCTTTCCTTTTTGTGTGCAGTTCAATAAAAAGGAGGAGGAAACACATGTGCGCAGACTTCTGAGGGGCTTTATAAAGTAAAGTGTGATTTATGTGGCGCTGGCGTCCCTCGACAGGTCGAGAAAGACTCTGAAACCTGAGAGCTAAAGACGGGAAAAAAACGAAGAAAAAAAGTGGAAAGTCAAGTACTGAAGGAGTCTGAACTCACCTTCTTCAGATAGAGAAAAGGCGCTGCAATTTTAACCCTAATTAACTTCTTTTTAAAATCACTTCAATCTGTAAATGCAACCGGAAATACTGAAATTGCATCTTTAAAAAACAGTATTTCAGTCTTTTATTTTGAAAAAAAAAAGGTTAGATGCCAGTAAAAATATTTGTACCTCACAAAAATGGACATAAATTGCTGAAGTTGTATTCCTCTCCAGGATCAAACATCACCCAGCGGAAATAAGATTTTTATCAAAACTGACACAAACATAGTAACAACTTAATATTTAAAAATGTGAATAAATATATCAACAATGTTTTTCATATTTTATAGTCAATATATTTTAAACACACTAACAGACTGTTAAATAAAGCTGACAACTAGAAATCAGGCAGTCCTTAAGTCCTTTTAATTCTCGCGAGAACGCATTTCGCTGCGTAATTATTAATTACTGCGTTTATTTCTTTGGAAATGTTCTCTTTTCATTTAAATACATGTCTGGTGTAAAGTCTGTTGGAGTTCAGGCTGCAGGCCTGTCTGACTCGTTTAATGTATTTGTTTGTTTGTTTGTTTTTGCTCATCAAGCGCAGTTTTCTGCGCAGAGACTTTCACGACAACACCGCAATCAGCGGACTGCGAGTGCGCGCGTGCACGTGAATGTGTGCGCGCAGTCTGCAGCCGCCGCAATCAGGCGGAGCGCGTGTCTGCGGCCTCTGATTCCGCAACAGGATGCGAAGAGTCAACAAGGAGGCCATTTACTCCCAATTAGGGAAATGAATCGGGACGGGGACGGGGGGTCTAAGGGGCCCCACTCCTCCTTTCCTAACATCAGGGTGCGCACTGAGACGTCTCTAAAGCGGCTTTTGCTGGTGAATGAGAGACTGTAGAAAAAGCGCAATGACAAATTGTAATCAGACTCGTCTTGTAGTGAAAACACCTAAAAGTTGTGAAAAAAGTTGATGTAAATGTAAGCTTTTTAATTTTATATATAGATATCTTTAACAGTCTAGTAGTTTTCAAGCGGAAGTTTGCAGCAGAAAACTGAAGAAGCTTTGTGTAATGTCTGAAGATGCATTCTCAGGTAAAAAAAAAAGACAGTGTGCATAACTTTGATCAGTTGTTTCTGCACCACCGTTGCTTTGAATAAAAATCACATGAAATAGACAGATTTGTGGTGCGATCACTACTCTTTTTTAGAATGTTTTTTGATGTGTTGTGAGTTTTACTTCAGCAGTTATCCGTGGGTTCACCTTTTAGCTCCACCTCCAGCAGCTGACGGGACTTCTCCATAAAAGAGTGAATTTTATTTTGAAAGGATCGTAAATACACCGCTGTCATGTGATAATTCAATTCTAATGTTTTCTTTTTTTAATTTTTACATAATAAAGTGGGGCTCTGTGGGTTTTGGTCAGTGATAAAGTGGACCAAATGGTTATTTGGATATTATATATTCTTATATATTATATGGAGTCATTTACTCGTATGACACTTATTTATATCTGAATTCACATCGTTTTTCAGGAGAGAGCTTGCCCAACATTGTTGCCTCAGGTGTTTTCACAATAAAATACCTGACATTTTTTGGGGAAAACCCTATAAAATACTAAATCCAATGAAAACAAAAACATGAATTTTTCAAGAACTTTTTTGACAAATTGAACCTTTAAGCCGCTGTGACAAAAACAAATCTTTACCCAATCAAGTTTAGACTTGATTCGTTTGATTAGGTCTCAAACTCCAGGCCTCGAGGGCTGGTGTCCAACATGTTTTCCAACTAACCTGTCATTGAAGCTCCTTATTGGCTAAACACACCTGATCCAGGTCATTCACAGCAGATGAGGCTGGATTTCTGGAAAACTAGCAGGATGTGGGCCCTCGAGGCCTGCTCAAATTTTTGTCCCAGGTTTTGCTCTGTGGAGATGATCCTCTGTGACATCCTGCAGAACGATTCCTGGGTGGCTCGACTTTGCTCAACGTTGAAAGGAAGTATCTTGGCCCAGATTTCTCATTGAGGTTCATGCTCACCCTGCAAGAATCTGCTTTCTTTTGCATGGGAGTCGCTTATCCAGGGGTGGAACTACAGGGGGGGACATGGGGGCCCCCCCACCCAAATATTGAGTCAAAATTAGTATCATTATTGACAAGGATGAAAAAATCATCAATACAAGCTTCTTTAAGCGTTAGTAATGGCACGTCAGTTTTAATATTAATAACATAATCAAACAAATACATATTTCATTTGTAAATGCCTTTCACCATGCTGTTTGACTTCTATTTCAGGGTCCTTTCCAGTGGGGGTAGTAGGGCCAATTGATAGGCAGCAGCCTTTGTGTTGAATTGTTTGTCTTTTTTTCTGCAAAAACCTCTTCTCCCGCTTGTTTTGAGAATTGAAGACCTTTTCTCACTCGACATTTTCCTCGCAGATGTTCGGACCTTTGCAAACTTTCGCGGGTCACTTTCTCATGGAGCTCTGAACAAAGAACCACGAGCCCTGGAGGGGGGAAGACTCAGATTCTGTAGGGAGTGTAGGCCTTTTTTCTGACTTTTTTTTTTCAATTCGGCCTTAGCTGGCACCGGAATGGACTTGTAGGCAGGAAAATGGAAACTGGGGGGAAAACTAATGATGAAAAAGTCTACTCTTTCGCTGCGCCTTCATTAAATACATGGAAAAGACGGAGAGAGCCACATCTGGATTCAATCTGCGTCTCTTTGATGGCATCAAGTGTTCTTTTCCCAGATTGGGGGCGAGCTGGAACCCACGGGATGCCGATGGCAGCTCCGAGCCTGGACTCCCCTCCTGCCACCTGAAGACGTGACCCCCCCACCCCCACAGCATCACCCCCGGCACCCCTCCTTCTCCTCAGAGCGGGAGTCAGGACTGGGGTGCGTCCCCTGAGAGCCGGGGGCACGGGGAGCCCTGAATATTCAGAGAAAGGCTTCAGTGGTGTGACACCAAACATTTTTCACCACGAAGCTTCTCAAGCTTTGAAATTTATGACTGTATAGTTTCTGAATGAGTCATGCTGACTTGTTTGGGGGTATTTAGGGCATTTTGAAGAAATCCCCTTTGAAAAAAAAAAATTTTGTAAGAATATTTTTGTCTTGTTTCTACTTCTATTCCGTTTATTAGAAAATAAAGTATAAACAAACGTCCATGCATTCAGATCGGCGCCCTGTTGAGAATGAATCTATATCAAATGTATACATTACAGTACGAAAACACAGTACGGAATACCAAAAAAAAACTCTGGAGACGTTCTGTTTTGTTCTGCTTTGCTGCTAACAGATGTTTTTTAAACTGCAAAAGTTTTCTCGTTAAGTTTTAGTTGTGTCTTTTCAACATTTAGATGTAAACTTTTAACTCAAAAAGTGAGAATTCTTCCCTTCTTCCTACCCCTCCATTTGTAGTGGAAGTGGTGTCCAAAATATGTTTTAAGGACTAACTTTCCAAGCGGAGGGATACAGAGCCCTCCGCCATGAGGGGGTTCGTGTGGCGCTGTGCCGCGTAGGAGAAAAGCGCTTTTCTTCACGTGGCTGCGCTCTAAAGCACAGAAGTTTACATTTAAATGTAAGTAAGGACTTTTTAGTTTATCATGACCTTTTTAAAGTTATAAAACCGCTGTTGTCATGCATATTCGAGCACTGAAGCTCCCCGCTAACGTAGCTGACCGGCGACCATTGGTGACGTGATCAAGGGGAGGGCTAAATGTAGGGGACGGGAGAAGTGAGTGTCTGTGAACCTCGCACTGCTATAATATATACATATCATACTTTTCCGAGAAAAAGTCACCTTTTTACCATAATCCGGCCTGGGGGTGCAAGTTACAGTCAGGTGCGACTTATATATGATTTTTTTTTTTTTTTGCTCAAAATAAATAGACTTAATGTGTTCATTATTTTCCCACTAATGACCACTAGAGTGCAGTGTAGGCGTGTTTGCATCAGTCTTTGCTACTAACAGCATGCAGAAGAAAAAGTGCTCTTCATTGGCCATGTTGTTCCAACGCAACACAGACAATGAAAAATTTAATAAATGCAGTGATTTGAAGTGATATAAAAAGTTCAGTTGACTTGTTATGTGTTCCTTTTTTATGATTTACCTTTTAAGATAAAGTGTCAGTTTTTCGTCTCATATTTTGTTAAGTAAATTAATCGCAAAATGTTACATATATGACTTTTTTTCTTCTTTGCTCTGCTTTTTTTTTTTTTTTTTTACTTTTGCAACTTATCTTCCGTACTGACTTTTTGACTGAAAAATACAGTACAGATGCAGGTAAACCACACCTGTAGGGTGAAAACTCAGGGCTGCGGCAGGTTAAAATGTTCAATGTTCAGCTTAGATGAGAATTCAGAAAAGTTTCTTTTTTAAAACCTCCAAGTTATAGTAAAATAAACCTACCGTGTCTCAATCCAAACAGTATTTTCTAAAATCGATTATTGGTTTATGTCATTTTGAAAAGCGATTTTTTTTTATGGCTTAGCCTCAGACAGTTCAATCTGATTGGATCACAGGAAAATAAATTGAATTATCGGTTAAGTCGATTAGTCGCTACACTCCCATATGCATCTCGTTTACTTTTATTTTCCATTGAAATCATGACAAATTATCCTAAGTTTGATATATTGAAAATGTATCTCTTTTGTTTGTCTTCTTTAGGTTTTTGTGAGATTGCTTGTAATAAATCGTTCCAAAAACTTCCTTTGACAATGCTTTTGTTTTTTGGGACTTTTTTTTTTTTGTTTTTCCTCGAAAATGAATTTTGCTTCCGCTGACCGACTGAATGACTGTCACCTTAGTGATGCAGTTTGAACAAAGAGGGACTGAAACTAAACTGTTAAATATATGTGTTGGTGTGTGCAGGATCAGCATGACCACAACTCTTTTTTTAAAAAAAAGAACCCGAATCAGTCACTCGCATGTGGTTTACCAGGACTGTGTCCTCATCCTCATGGAGGAAAGATGCGTGTCTGTTTCCAGAGGAAGGCTGTCCTCAAATGGAGCCTGAGAATGAAAGAAAACTTTTACTGTGTTTTTGTAACGCTGAATAAAACCTGTGTTCTTTGAGAAAGGACTGCAAACAGCCGCGGCTGGAAACATCTGTCTTTGAGGTTTGATGCCTCTTTCAGTTCCAAAAAGCGTTTCACTATTAAAAGAGGAGAAAAAAAACTTGGAGGAAGTTTCGGATCTACGGAGCCCCTAAAGGGACATCGAATTAAAAAAAATAAAAAAATACTGGTTACTCTTGTGGTGCGCAGCAGATAGTAACTTTGCACCACTATCTGAAGCGCACCAGAAACTTTTTATTTTTTAGGAGCTCCTTACAGATCCAGAACTTTTTATTTTTTTTTACTTCACTCCTGCTCTCAGAATAAATGGATTTCTTCATCTGTTGTATTTTGACGCCCTTGGATGCCACGTAATTACGGCGCTGCTATTAAAGTAGATGTTGAAATAAGCGTGGTGGGGGCGGTGAGGGGTGGGGGCAGCGGGCGGTTCCGTCCTGCCTCCTCGCGCTTCCTCGCGCCGCTCCGCGCGCACTCGGGGCTTTGCGCATCTGGTCGTCATCAGCGGCAGCAGGCTCCTTCCTCTCCGACGTGACTCCTCCAGAGTGCAGCCCGCAAAAGAGTTTTCGTGAGGACCTCTCCGGGGTTCGGTTCTGCTGGAGGAGCCCGAACCCGCGCTTTGGCTTTGTTTTTTGCGTTTTGGCGCACCGCTGGATGGATTGGCTGTGAGGGCTTTTGCAGCTGAGAGTCGTGGAGAAGGGGGGAGAACGCAAAGTTTGGATGTCCTGCTCGAGCTCGCGCCTGGCTTTCTTCTGGGGACGCCGCCTGCGCGCTCTGCACGCGCGGATTTACGCGCGATCGCCTGCGATTCCTCGCTTCCCTCTTCTCGCCGCCGCCTCGTATTCCGCCCTTGCGTCATGACTTCTAGCTATGCTCATGTAATGGACAGGCAAGTCACTATAACGAACCGCCTGGAGAGCCCAATCACGCCGAATAACCTGGACAACCTGCAGGCGAAGAAGAACTTCTCGGTCAGTCACCTGTTGGACCTAGAGGAGGCTGGAGAGATGGTCGGCACGCAGGCCGACGAGAGCGTCGGGGAGGCCGGCAGGAGTATGTTGGAGTCCCCGGGACTGACCAGCGGAAGCGACACCACCCAGCAGGAGAGTAAGTTGACAAATGAAACGACTAGGGCGGGAAAAGCTGGAGACGTTTTCCCCACAGATCCATGGCCGTGCGTAAAGAGCGCCGCAGATGATGAAGCCGAACCGTTTCTTTGCTTATGAGTGGAGCTCCGCAGAAAGGAATCCTTCAATTTTGGCACCAACACCACCTCTCAGAAACCACTGTTAATTTAGCGTCACGTGAGGTTTGATGCGTAAAAGCGCAGCTCCAACATCAACAATTCTCCGCATCCTTAACGCTGAGACTGACTATGAAGAGGTCACATGTGCACCTTGAGAGTAAACAAACGCACCTTCTGCCCCCGCACGCACTGCGCAACATCTGTGCAGCTTCGAACTTTAATGAGTGTTTTTGTTATTTCATGGAGGAGGGGAAAAAAAGGCTTAAAAAGAGGGAGAAATGTGCGGGAGGAAGTGGCCGGGTCACGTCGGTGATTCACGGTTGTTTTCATCCTGTCAAACACTGTCAGGAGGCCGGAGGACAGTCATTAGTCACAATTAAAGCTCGCGCATCACAGAAAAAGCATCTCATCGAACTCAACGCGTGCGGGTTATTCTACAGACACGTGAACGCAACACGTCCACAAAACACACTTCTTTATTTAAAACAAAATAAAACAAAAAAAAAAAGTTCCAGATCTAATCCGTACAATCTGCGCTGTAACAGTAAACTGACAGTGTTAAAGATCGCGCGTGTTTTCGCGTGGATTAGTTCCGGCAGCGCAGCTAATTGACTTTCCCTGATATCTGCTAATGAGATCAGTCTGCTCGCGCGCGCCGATCTGCGCAAAACTCAAGAAGATGAAGATGACAGGAATATATGTGATTAGGTTTTGTGGAAGCAAGCCATTCAACTATTAAAATGATTAATTTGTTCATTTTTCTTTTAAAAATTGAATATTTCAATATTTATTTGAAATAATGTTTCATTTCTTTTTTACTTTTACAAATGTATTACATTTTATAACTTACATTTTTTTTTTTTTCAAACTCATTGCAGAACTCATTACCATTCCTTCCCTTTAAAAAAATCTTTTTAAAGCCCTCTGGAGCTGCGTGTAAATGCACAGGGGTTGCTTTGACTGCGCAGCCGGGGGAACAGCCGCTGCGCCCGGCTGCGCTCAGCTCGGCGGCCGCTGCGCTACGCGCACACTCTAGTTACGAGTTTAGTTTTAAAATGATAAAAAGAACAAATCAGAGGCGAAACGTTTCAGAATTGATTTTTGGAAAAAACAACAATAAAGAAATCTTTATTTGGTCACTGATTGTCTGTTTGCTGAGATTTACTTTAAAGAGGGAAGATAAGAAGAATTCCAGGAGGTCAAGCTGTTTCAGTCCGGGGGGCTCAGCAACCCCCCACAGGGGTCAGAGGACAAATCCATAAGTATCTGGATTTAATGAGTTTTATCTTAATTAATTTAACTCATTGTTTTGTGACTCACTGTCACAAAACGTGGAACAAAAACACAAATTTACCTTTTTTAAAAAAACATCTGCACATTTCTACGCTCCATTTTAATTCAAGTCAAAGGATTTTTGTTTTACATTTATTACTTATTATTTTATTCAAGTCAAGTATTTATCCTCGAGTCAAAATGCAGAAAGGTTCTTGAGCATCCACAAAAAAGACATTTTTTGTTTTTGAATAAGAGTATTATTATAATTAAATTTAATATTAGAAATACATGTTAAACAAAAAATAGCATAAAATGTCCCATTGTGCTTCATAACAAACAACATTTACGGCCTTCTATTGAAACTATTTCACAAAAAATATATTTTAAAATAATTCTGCTGCTAATTTTTTGGGAACGTCTTTGACACTTTTTGGCAAATTTTGAGATTTTTAAAGCTGTAAAAAAGGAGTTGCTCAGGTTTGCTCTCAACGGTCCATCAACACTTAAGAGGTGACAACAAAACAAACAGCCTGATGACAGAGCCTGTGACACTCATTGATGATATATTTGTGTGTTTACAAAGGAAAAGTTTCATGTTTCCGATTCCCGAGGAAGACCAAACACTCATGGAATTAGGAAAATACTCAACTTAAAGTATAAGCAACACGCTGGAAATTTTAAATTTAGGATTAGTTACGATAAGGATAGACTGAAAAAGTGTCGGAAAAATAAAACTGATTTAGAGTTTTTTTTTAACAGTTTCCAACAAACTGCTCAGAAATACACCATCAGAAATTACTTTGGATAAAAATGTATGCAGGAAATTATAAGCAAATCAAAAAGGTAATGTTATATCGTAAATTAAAAGCACATTTCAATTCAAATACTTTTTCCTTATGATTTTATTATTTTTGGGATTCAAACAGCTTAAATGTTTTAGCTGTTGATTGGAAAAAGAGCACACAGTGGAGAACAAAAATCAAAATAAATCACAGCTTTTTTTGTTGTTGCAATTTTTAGATCCAGATTTTAGTTCACATCCAAAATGAAGCATGCATATGTATAAAAGATTATGTTAATTGTCAATTTCCTTTGAATTGTATTACATTTTTTTTCATGTTTGTCTTTACAACCTCTACATTAATTTATTTGTGCTAAGATAATAAAAGCATGCATTTAAATAAGCTTAAATAAAGACTTTTTCTTTTTTTGCAAGAGGCAAAAAAAAAAAGAAAAATAATTATTTATATTTGCATGCTCATACTTAAAAAAACTCCCCGTTGGATTTTTTTTTAAATTCGCAAATGTATTTCATGCTAACTACAAAAACTGAAAAGTGTGGAAAGCAGAGATCACCTTTCTCTCATTATGTTTGTGCGGTTAAAGTCTGTGGGCGTTTGTGTGCTTAATTACAATGCAATGTTTTCTGCTCTCTGTGTGAAAGTGTTGCTTTTTTTGTGGCCACAAACATTGACTTTACAAATCAACGTAAGAGAAAAAAAAAATGTTTTTATTCCTTTTAATGTTGTTTAAAAGTTCACTTGACAGCATGTGTTATATATTTTTTTTTTACATTTGAGGAAAATTAACCTTTGAAGAGATTTTTGCACGTTTTGAATATGCTTCTGTGCTCACTGCACTCAAGGAATTACAAGTGTTCTCCAGTTTTGTACATTTTGAACCCAAAAAATGTGTCAGCAAACTTTAATTTCCAAAAATGGTTCAATTAAACTCTTGAGTCAGTGTTTAGTTTATTCTCCTGAAGGAAAGAAACCATCTCTTTGACTTTTTCCTTCTCCTCCAGATGAGCAGATGAACACAGAGGAGAAGAAGAAGAGGAAGCAGCGCAGGAACCGCACCACCTTTAACAGCAGCCAGCTCCAGGCTCTGGAAAGGGTGTTTGAGAGGACGCACTACCCCGATGCTTTTGTCAGGGAGGACCTGGCCCGCCGGGTCAACCTCACCGAAGCCAGAGTCCAGGTAGGAACGCCACATCCAGCACAAAGTTGCACTTTTCTCCTGATGGCCACCATTCACCAAGTCATTTTACTGTATGAAAGATTTTGGATCAATTATTAGACAGACCATATCTGACCAGCTACTAACTAATAATCGTGTTGGTCCTGCAGGAACACATCAGAACAGAGGATGTAGAGATGTTGTTGCGCGGCGTACACAGCTGCCTTAAGTCGATGTCTTCCTACCTTTTTTTTTTTTATTAGTATAAAGCAACAATTATTGAGCAGACAGCATCTTTCCCTTTTTATCTTCACAGAAGAAACCATAAACACTATTTTCCAACACAAATATTCTGTCTCATAAAGTTTCAGTACTGTTACCCAACAGGAAAAAAGTCATTAAAACTTGCACAGTAATTTGTGAAATGTTAACACAAAAAGTAAAATTCATTCATTCATTTATTTTTTGCCATGACAAGATTGAATCTTTTATGTTTAAATGTCCCTTTCATAGTTCTTTTTTTAATTAAACTACAAACTGCTAAAGTCTCCCGATCCTCCAACTTTTGTCCATTTCAAACTACAGAATCTGTTTTATGACTGTTTAAAAAGTTTATTATTGATAAACATAATAGTTTTATTGATTATTTTGCCTTTTTTTTTATTACTGAGTTTATTGGTCTTTAACCTGCAGTAGCAGTCAAAGTGTGCTTAGTTTGAAGAATCACATCAAGAAACTCGACGAGCCACCAAGCTAGGATAAAGCTAACAGCTAACCGCACACAAAAACACTTCACAGATTTAACCCGGTTTATTTTTTATAAACACTGAAGTCATCAAATTAGGGCCAATAATGCTGGAAAGGCAAATTGTATTGAGTCACAACACTCATTTGTCAGTTTTCTATTAGGATAAAAAAAAAAAAAAGTTAATTCCATACAGAGGGTGCCATATTGAATCATACACATTGACATTTTCAACTTCCAAAAACTATTCACCACAGGAATACGTCTGACTGCTAGTCTAATCTTTAAACACTGGACTTAAATGATTATTTTAGAAAAAAAATCACAATATTAAAATGGTTTTTCATTGTGACACTCAAACAAAAATTGTGGCTCCAGAATTGCAGCTGTTTGTCTGGGTGACATAAAACAACTTGAATAGTATTGAAGTACATTTAAAGGTGATTAGATGATAAAGCAATGAGAATATGTAAAGCGTACAGCGTGAAAAGCAGAATCATGTGTTACTATGGAACATTGGCAAAATGTACTTTGACGTATTGAGACAAAGAAACTGCATAGTTTTCTGCTTTTGATTAGAAAAAAAATATCGCTGCTATGAAGCTAACCGAGTCATTTTTGTAACATGTATAACTATTATTAGAAATCTAAGAACGTACTGATTTCCAACTTATTAGGGTAATAAAAAGCTCCTTCTTCTGCCATTATTTTGTTTTGATTGTTCTCATGTACTCTTTATAAGCTTACCCCAATTATTATTTTTATTTACTATTTTTATTCCAACTTTAGAAATATTTTATTGCATTTTCATCTGTTTTACATTTTTGGAAGTAGTGTTGCATTTAAGCTAACAATTGTTTCAATGATTTTGAAGATTTATCAAAAGTTTTGTCTGCCTTTAATACTGTTTCTTAGTTTTCTTTGGTCAATTTAGAAATCTTTTTAACGATCTTATGATTCAGTTTAGCCTATTTCCAATATGATTATAAAATTCTGAGCATTTATTTTAGCAGTTTAGAACAAATGACCACTTTAAGGTTTTTTTCAACCCAAAGTGGCCTTGTGCACTCAATACTTTGGTTATCAAAAGTTGCTGCCTTTCAGAAGAAATTGGATCATTGTGGAATTACACGTTTTGTGTTTCTTAAAAACAAAAAAAAAACTATGAGCTGTTGTGTCATATTTGTTAAGACTGCAAAGTTTTTGTAAAGTGTAGAATTTTCGAAAGAAACTAAATTTTGGGCCAAATTTTCTCTTCAGAAAAGATTTTTACGTGTTGGACGCATTTCTCTGGTGAGCAACATGATCTTCTAATCAGATTGAGAAAGCAGTTTTTAATGTGGGCATGTACAAATAAAACATCCTGACACAACAGGTAATTAAAGAATCCATTTTCTGTTTGCCTAAAAACATGATTTACGTTCTGTGGATGAACTCACTGAAAGCATTTAGAGCGAGGAAAGAGGAAATGCTGATGTTGGAGCGGGAATAGCTGCACATCTGTGATTAATGTGGAGAGGAGAGCAACGCAGAAATCCTTTGATAAAAGAGACGCTGCTCATTCCTGAGGCGCTGCGTCAGCGGGCAGTGAGGCCCTGAGAGCGCCCACGGCTCCTAATAATGGATTTGATTTCACAGCGAGAAACAATGTTCGCAGCCCCCACCCCCACCCCCCCATCATCATCCATTCAGGAAGGAGGGTGTGGGGGACAATAGGGATGGAGTGATCTGCAAATGGAGGATTGGGGTTTTGATGTAAAGGTTTTTAATAACCTGACACAAGTTGTAATTTGATGACAACATACTAGCATGGGAATAGATGATGTATGCACACATTTCCCATCATGCAACATGACAAACTGATCACGTTTGTCACCATAGCAACAAGTGAGAACAAGGAGAGCAACGGTAGACTCAGTTTACATCAGTGTCTTTAGATCAGAGAGATGAAGTGGTCAGATCAGAGGTGATGACATGTTTTCTGAAGCATTCAATCTGATGATCAAGTTCAGTCTCAAGTCAGAAAGTTGTGATGAAGTTTCATGTTCATGTGGCAACAAATCTGTGTGGGACAGATGTTTGTACACGTCTGCTTTAATGTTCTAAAGCCTACGGTAATGCTAGCTTACATTTATGCAGAACATCATCTCAGCATTAGACAGGTGTTTAGTTTGGCCTGCATTCTTAAACCCCTTATAATAACATTTATTTATTTTTATTTACCAGTATTTAACCAGGAAAGTCCCATTGCGATCCATTGACCTTTTCTCCAGGTGAGTCCAGGGGAGTTACACACACCCTGGGCATTTCATACAAAGAGAAAGTCTGCATGAAAAAAAAACTATCTTACGTCAACATTAAATTTGCATTCACATGAAATGCTACATATTATTCATTATGAAATGCTCGGAGTAAACTTCTAAATGTGAACCATGTGAACAGGAAAACAGCACAAATAGTATTCTTATTCAGAAGTACAGAGCACTGTGGTTTTTGTCACAAAATAAATCTGTTTATTTCATTTCAGTTGAGATTTTAGAAATGAGCTTGAAGGTGTCCCAGGAGTTTCCTGCGACAATGATGTCACAGGTTCACAACAGCTTATAATGGAATTTAGCAAATCACAATAGAGAAGTCGTAGTTCTTAGAAAGTGCTGGGAGCTGTATAGGAATGATTTTGTAACCTGTGGACCAATAGAAATTTGAACGGGGAACATACTTTAGACATGTCTGTCTTAGACGTTTCACATAGTGGCAATTCATTCAAAGCACCAATTCATTTTCTGCGTGTCAAGTTTGACCCAATAAAGTTTGAAGTTTTACGGAAGTTTTAACTGGTACTATTGCCCAGTTACCCTGAAATGTGTGTGATCTTAGAGATCTTTTCTCCGCGTGCAGTGTGTGTTTAAAGGATCAAATAGTTGCATTAACAGAATAAAAGCCCCAGGAAAAAAAAAACAACATTGCCTTTTTAACTTTGAGTGTCAGCCAACTCAAGTTATGTCATTTCTGGCATGTTTTTATCTCAATTCAAAGACTCAAACTTCTTTTATGTTCTGAACGAAATCAAGATTAAAGTTTGGAAGCTGAAAATACTTTTCACTACCCTGTAAGAGAAAAAGTGGGATCAACCCTTTCCCTGGTTTATATGAAAATCAAGGAACTGAGGACAGTTTCTCTCTGTGTTGGGACAAACTGGGAAGTGCATGAGGCGGCCTGCAGCCTTCAGCATATTTCCTGTGTCTCATCCAGAAGCCTCAACACATTTTTCCTGAGATCCTGCCCCCATGACATCAAATGACAACTGACGTGATGCACGGACACGGACCACTTTGCACATACAACTCGTGGACATCATTTTTTTTAACAGATATAGTTCAATTAAATTAAAATTCAATTACATCTTATAGAGAATGATTCGTGAGAGGTCTGACAACAGTAGTAGTTTTATTTTGAAAAAAAAAAAAGCGACACCCCATGAGTCCCTGAAAGCTGGTATTCTAACAGAGAAAACTTTAAAAATCCTTTGAAATCTCATATGCCACAACTTTCAGCCCATAGGCCACACAGAAACTGTCAAGCATGGTGGTGGAGAAATAATAGTATGGGCTGTGATGCAGTAAAAAAATCTGGACAGCTTTCTTTTACTGAACTCCTGTGAATCTGAGGCCAACAGCCTTCCTGAACAGAAACATTTCTAACAGAATTAAAACAAATACCTGACTACCTTTTTTAAAGCAACGTGCACAACGGGCAAGTGACGCACCTCCAAGAACACGCTAAACGTGGGTTCTTGTATGAACATTGGTGTTCACACTGGGCTAGCAGGGAGGGCCTTCTTCTATTTCTTTTTTTCCTGTTTACCTGCGCATGTCTGCCACCTAGTTGCAAGAGGCTTGGTGCAAAATGTTGATGCGGTGCACATCTCACAATTCTTGCTCCAGGCTTTTTTGTTTTACAGCTCGATTCTGATACATGAAAGACTTGTGGCCATAGAATTCTGGCTGGGTACAAACAACATTTATTAATTTCTCTTCCAGGATTGATATTAGCTTTCCAAAATGCAAGAGTTTGAAACACTGAAGGCCAAAACGCACATTTACCTGGACTTTTCATTGAAAGTGGTCACTTGAGGGCAATGTGAACGTAGCTTAAGGTTAAACTAAAACTTGGGCATCCATTAAAATCATTTGAAGTAAATTTGTGCATCACTTCCTAGCCGCTAAATGTGGCTGAGCACAGAGCGGGAGTTAGAAAAACAGATCATTTTCAGGACGACAAAGGGTTTCATTTCTCTCCACCTGTCTGGTTCCAGGTTTGGTTCCAGAACCGCAGAGCCAAGTTCCGCAGAAACGAGAGAGCCATGCTGGCCAGCAAAAACGCCTCCCTCCTCAAGTCCTACTCAGGAGAAGTGACAGCAGTGGAGCAGCCGATCGTCCCGCGCCCTGCGCCTCGCCAGAACGATTACCTATCCTGGGGCAGTGCTGCCCCTTACAGGTAATTTTGTTTGCACCACACATCCACCTGGGCCTGCTCCACCTCCACCGTCTGCTACAACATTCTCCAATTATTTGATTACTTTGCAGGAGAGCTAAAAACAGCTGAATGTTAAAAAAAAAGATACTATTTTAGTTTGCAGGTTTACAACACGTCTAAACAGTAGAGTTTACAGTATGGTAAAGCTTTGATGGTAAATAGCTTTAGAGTGTGTAAAAAAGTTGAAAAAAAGCTTAACAATAGTTAGCAATGGTCAAATAATTTAAAGCTCTAAGTATTTTAAAAGTAAAGGCTAAGATAAATGCTAAATAAGCAATAAAAAAGTAACTTGAAAAACATTTTAAATTGTCAAAGGAAAGATGTGTGAGGTGAGGAAAAAGTGTAACAAAGGAAAGCTGCATGTAAAATAATAATTAAAAAGTGGAGCCGATTAAATACATCCATGAAGTTAAAAGAGGAATTTAACATGAAAATAACAATTTTTAACACTAAACAAGTTAAAATAAAAACAAAGAATGTCTAGCGTGTCTGAAGTTTGTGCCGTTTTGGGTAATTTGAAATGTTGAAAAAAGCCAGAAAAACTAATAATTAAAGTAAAACTTGATCATATTTTTCTAATTAATGTTTTTTTTTGTAAATTAAACTGAAAAAAAGCCTTGTCTGGTTTACATTTTATATTTTTGATGCTGTCAATGTCGTTGCATTTTTGGGTTTCCTCCATTTACGCTAAAACCATGAGTTTGGGCTTGTATGTCTTGAAGCAGAAAGCATATGACATTAAAATAAATTAATAAAATAAAACAGAAGCTATACCTTTTTTTTTATTCTAGAGGAACAGTGACAGCATACACTGTGAGATACATTTATCCAAGCATTTTTTGCATCAAGTGGAGATTGAAAATATGAATCTGGTGCAAATGTGTGCTCCTCTGTCCTTACAAACTATTATTTTGAAAGTAAAAAAATTGGAGAATATTGAGGAGGGACAAAGTGAGAACCGAAGGTTGAAGAAAACGTGTCGCTCTTTTCTCCTGCCTGCCTGCAGAGGATCAAACAGGCTGAAAAAAAGCAGAAGGCGATGCTTTAAAAAGCAAACCTCACACCATCCCTCTGTTATTGTTTCATTTCCTTCTCTTCCTTTACCTGAACGTGCTTCTCATCTTCCTCGGAAAGTCTTCATCTCCTTTGATCCACCTGCACTCAAACTGACTCCGACCGATGAGCTGCAGGTCAGCGTCTCGATCCCCCAACCTTTTATTTTCACGGGATCAACGACAGAAAATGATGTTTTTTTTTTCTTTTAATCTGAGGGAGTGAAGCCACTGCCTGATCCCTCATCTGCTGCCGCATTTTGACCCGTTTTACTGCACGTCAACATTTTTTATGCCAGATTTCACTCATTTTTATGATATAGATCATAAATAAGCATGCATAGAAACTTCTGTGGCTTTTAATTTATGCTTGAAAGCTGAAATAATTTTTTGGTAGATCGTTTGATGGTTTGTTTCGCGAATTTTTAATTGAAATGTTGGTCAGGATGTCGAGGAAACTTGTGTGCGGTCTAATGATGTTGGGGTGAAAGAGCAACCAGAGGCCTATTATGTAATTGAACTAATTACAGAATGAGCAGGGAGGGGGCTCACAGTCTGTTTTTCCCAGAAATCTTTTAAAAAGGCTACAAATGCACCAAAAGTAGAAAAACCCACCACTTAAAAAAAATCGAAGTTATTTATCATTAATGTAGTTTGATATTTGTTTGAATTCAAAAAGCCCAACCACAGCAGTAATAAAGCACAGGAAATACATTAAGAAGGACTAAAACTAACTTGGATTTTCAAATGACACTTTTCTTCTAACTAGTGAGACTAAACATAAATAATGCTTATAGATTACACTCAATATTTTAAGTATAAAAATATCCGCCTGTATTTTAGGAACTTTTTCTGTTCATTTTCGTACATCATGTTGAGGTAAAAAACAAAATTTTATCGCAATTTTTCTTTAATATTTCATCCTATCAGGACTTACCGGTTAAATATTCTGATATTTTTATGAAGAAGAATATCTTTTTATATAAAAAAATGATTTATCTTCTTTTCTGCAAAATAGATTTAGATTTCTGTAGTTGAATGTACACAAATGTACAAAAAATTGTTGCCTGTGCTTCGAATGGAAGTATTTTTCACGTTATTCTCTGATTGTTTCTTCTACGGTAACAAGATTTTAATTTAATTTTGTGCAAAAATTTTTGTTTATGTTGCCACTTTTCTAATATCCAGAGAGTCAGTCAACAGGTTTTCCTTACTTTTTTTGAAATCCTAAAGTATTCCCTTTTTCTATAGGAGTTAATTATTTTTGAATTTTGATTTTCAAAATGAGATTTTCGACCTTCTGATGTCAAAATAAATAATTACAGAAATCGTTGCTTCTAAGGTTTCTGGATAAATATTTTAAAATATACATGTATTCTTTGACAGAAAAATCAGCTTGATGTGTGATAAAGAGAACAATTTCAAAATAAACTAACTTTGACAGAAAATGTTTACACAAATAGCACCTCATACTAGTTTGGTATAAAAAAATTCTTGTCTTTTTTAGACTTTCATAAAATGTTAAATAAATCAAAATCTGAATTTCCTTATTTTTTTATCACTTCATTGAAATTTTGATGCATTTTCTTGTTAACTTGCATCTTCGAAATGGGATCTTACTGTATGTTTGACAAATTTTTTGGAGAGTTCAGCACAAAGAACTAAGTTTGACTGAACAACACGACAGTAAGATGTTTCATTTTATTTTGTTTCTCAGTGACTTTCCTTCTCTGTCTTTCCTGCAAAAGCATCCTGCCTTGACCTGATTTAACTCCACACTAATCGCATTGAACGAAAACACAATTTTTCCCACCTCCTAGATCTGCTCAGGGGCGCGACCAGAGTCTGCGACCCCGCCCGATGAGGCGATAATGTGAAAACAAACCGTATTAAATCCACCATTGACCCTGTGACCTCTCTCTGCTGCACCACACCAGACAATGAATGCAGCACCAAGAGACAGAGCTCAGCTGAGCTACATTTTTTTTTTTTTTTGTGACTCCGGTTGCATCGGCCGCAGTTTTCCAGTAATCCTGCCGTTATGAAATCCAGTCTAAAATGTCAGAGCCTGCAGCTGCAGCTGAAACCCAATCAGAGCTTCTAGGCTCCGATTCAAAGGAGGGAAGCTTTTGTGAGGCAGGTACAATGCTGTGTGGTGCTAACACTTGACTGTATATTATCCTGAAGCTGGTATCCCATGCTGGAGGGGGGGCCGGCGCGAGTGCCACAGAAAATGCTGCCCTCAGAGAACAAGTATGCATTCATTTTTACTACATCCAACTCATTTCCTGTCGTCTTTGTGTTTGCATGTTTCTGCAGCATTTTTCAAGCTTTTTTTTGTTCAAACATTGAGCTGTTTTCTGAGGCCTTTCATGTTCTTGTTGCTACGTCTTGTTTCTCCAATTGGTTTGTTGAAACCTGCTTCCTGTGCTCAGAACATGTGCTTTTGTTTTAGCCCAATTTAGTGTCTTTGGAAGTCTGTTGCTTTGAGGTTCTTTTAAAACACCAGAGATGGAAATAATTCAGACTTATGCCACAGTCACACCAGTCACAGCAATGCGCGCTCAAGCGACCACTTTCATTGAAAAGTCTAAACATGCATTACGGGCATCTGGGTTCAAAACTCTTATGTTCACATGTCCCTATGCAAGTTTTTAAGTTGGGTTCTATGAGTAAAATATTGATGTTGAAAGTTAAACTAGTTGAACTTTGAACAATCAGGGACTCTGATTTGGTAGGGAAGTATGGATGGTGTCCTTTTTACTGCTGCTTGGCACTTCCTAATTCACTGAAGTACCAATTGCTTGAAAATAGATCGCAGAAGAGATCTTAATAATAATGGTTTGTGTCCGGTCGGAATTCAATGACAGCAAGTCTTTCACATCAAAATAGAGCTGTAAAAGAAAAATCCTGGAGCAAAATTCCCAATATTTGCCCCACTTTGACATTTCGCACCAAGCCTCTTCCAACTGTAGGTACATGCGCTAGAATTGGGTAGCAAAAGTCCAGTGTGAAAGCCATATTCTAAGAGTGTGTTCAAGAACAGGCTGGTCTTGAACACACTTCTAGCATATGCCTAGTGTGTAGCATTAGAGCCAGGCAAGTATGTTGTTTCACCCATAACCTCCAGGCCAAATGGCTTTTCTTCTACACTGAAATCACTTTTTGATTGTATGAGTCCACAGCAACAATAACATTTCTTTGTGTTGAGCTGCTAAAGTTTGTGAATCTGGAAAAGTTCCGACTTTGTCTTGGTGACCATTGTTTACACTTACCACGCCCACACCGATTACAACATAATGCCCGGCTTTTAATTCATAGAGATTTGTAATCGCTCCAGTTGGTCACAAAACATTGGTAGGTCATTGCTGCAAAATGTGATACAAGCTGATCACATCATCCACAATTAGAATTGTCCACCCATAGTACACTCGCATGCATATCACGCCATTGATCCCACGCCTATTTTGAGCACTAAGAAAACGCAATGGCGGAGCAAACTCAAAACAGCAAAAGTCGTTCCACAAACAGGGATGCTGTGTGTCCTAGTATTGGCAATAAGTGGTCCTACTCAATGGAGATGGTCAAACCTGTCCACTGACATGCAAAAGTATCTTGCACAAGAGAAGGGAATTCTCCTCTGTATTGCCTTCTTCTGTTTTGTGAATGAACATACCACTTCCTCCTCTGCCTCATCGCGTACCTGCGTATTATCAAACGCAGCAAGTGGACAAGCAAAATGTAGAACATACCAAACCACTGAAATGCTGGAGACAATCGCGTCCGGCTTGAAAAGTTTAAACACCTCTTGGAAGTTCGTCGCAGTTGCGAGGACAGTCACGAACAAAACCGGCCAACCTTAGTATGAACTAGACCACGCAATTGTGGTAGGGACGCAATACGATTGGTCCAGGTATAACAGGTATAACACTGTATAACATGCATTTAGCTGGGGACGGGCTTTCGCATTCCTAGCGAAACTGAAGAAAGTTTCTTTCATTGTCATAAAACACTGTTTGTGACAGTGGGCCACAATTAAAATCTGCAAGCATGAATCGTCTGTAGGTTAAACTGCTGCTGGTTTAATATTGCCTCTGTGATGGCACAGTTTGATCCAAGACGCCGGAAGTCCTAGTTTATGGCCACAATGTGACATAGAGGATCCCTAAACTATTGTCTCTTTACAACAAACTTATCATAGTTTCCATGGCAACAATATGAAAAACTTGCCAGCTATGCTATTCTTAAACTGTATTTGATTTCTTTAGTGTATTTTAAAAAAAATACACACAAACATATATTCAGAACTGGTGTCAAATGTTGGTACAAATGACTATTTTTTGTAGAAGCTTAGGGTCTTAAAATTTAGAATATACAGAAAAAATACTTCTTTTATTTTGTAATTTAATGAATATTTTTATAATAGATGTTTTTCATTTTGGTGAAGATGACCCTAAAGCAATTTTTTTCTCTGCATTATCCAAGATTAAACCACATTTTGTTGTGACTTCCTGTTTGAAAAGCCAAATTGTTCATGCGGTTTACTTGAATCTTGTGAAAACTCAGATTTGAATTTTTTTCAAAATAAAAGCTTTAGCATGATGAAATAACACTTTCTTTGTCGTCTCCCCTGTCCCCCTTTTTTGTCTCCTAGCGCCATGGCCACCTACCCGCCTACTTGCTCCAACACCAACACATCCCAGGGTATGAACATGGCCAACAGCATCGCCAACCTGCGGCTCAAAGCCAAGGAGTACAGCTTGAACCAGGTGCCAACGGTCAACTGAGAGTTCCCCTAACCGGAGCAGCCACCAACAACAGAGGTTTGTGGAGGGCTGCTGATGACAAGGATTTTGGGACTTTCTTCTTTTCCTGAGCTGATTTCCTGCTCGTACCAAAGAGGCATGGATGCTGCAGCCGAATGTCGTCTTGATTGTGACTGTAACCGAGGACAGTCTCCAGTCTCAAGACTTGTTTTTTTAAGACTTTTTTTTTTTTAAATGGAGACTCCCACACATGGAATAACCTCCCTGTCCTTTCTTCTCGGGTTTGGATGGAGATATGCACCACAAGTGGGATCAACTTTAGTCTTTTTTTTTTTTATGAAAGAAAACATCCAGCAGACGTTGTCTGACATTTACTCCAATTTTTTAAGATAGTTTTTTCCCCCACATTTCTTTCCATGTTATACCACTGAGAAGCAACACATTTTGATGTTTATGTTATAGTCCAGTATAAAAGAAGAAACTAATGTATTTCTGAATTCAGAACCAGTAGATGATTCCATATAATATCCTTTATTTGTAACAGAACCTTGTATGTTAATAAAATGCGATTCAAGCAATGCAGCATTTTTACGTACTTAAAGTTTCGGTTCTGTCCGCGATTTAAAACGCTATTATATCTGAAGTATGACTTCTCCAATTCATTCAAAGTTAAATCATGTTTCAGAAACCATGAGAAATAAATGTGTTTATAGTCAGGACCATTTGGAAAGCTTGGCACGCTCCATAAAAGAGAGATTTACGACCCGAGAATAGATTTTCCTTCAGAGAAACCTCAAGCCGCTCCTGCCTTGTATGCGTATGCGTATGTGTGCGTGTGTGTCTTTGTGCGTGTGTGTTTTCCTTCCTCTGATTGCTGAAATTTCCATCTTAAAAACAGGATATTTATGAGCAGGGAAATCCTCTCCTTAATATGGAGGACCCGCGGGCCTCATTTAGCTCGGCGGCTGTCATACAAGGTGTTTCTTCTCCGTGGCCCCTCGTAACCTCCACCATCAACAAACATATGCCGGGCCTCTCCCACCAAAACGACACACACACTCGGGCTGGAAAAGCACAGTTCAGGGAAAAGACAGCCAATTAGGGGCTGCTTTGTGAAGGCCGATTTATATTTACAAGCCTTTCAAACCAAAAAGAAAACAGTTTTTCCAACTACTTTGTTCATCCCACACTTACACGAATAAGAGTATATTATATGGAGGACAAAAAATCTTTTAATTTAAATAAATGAATTTAAATAAATGAAGTCCGCAATAAAAAAATTGCGAACTATTTTTTTCTATGAGAAATAGATAGTATCAATTATGATATATTGGGTCATTAAATAAGTTTTTGAGATGTAAAAATATTGTATAAATATTAACATGAGTGTTTCACTGTCTCAAATTTGATTCACACATTTTTAACATTGCGTAACTGTATTATAAAAAATAATCATCAACAAATTTGACATTTTTTTAATACAGCATGTAGTCATTTAATATAACGAATAACAATAGACGAGTCATTCTAACCATAAAGGTCTGAAAATTAGCAAAGCTTTTTCTGTTTTGTTTTTGAGATTTCATGGAGGCAGCCATTTTGAAATGAGCAGAAAATGTCCTTCTACTGTTCCTAGTGGAATAATGATAAACTAGAGGGCAGAAAACATGGACTAAGTAAAATACAATGGGGGTTTAGGGAAATGCTAATGAGATAGGGGTCATGTCAAAAATGATATGAATGGTTACACGGGGTTAACACAAACATTAGTTCAGCTATAGACAAGAGCAATCAATCTCTGCAAAATATATACAAGTATCACTAAAATGTTGAATTTATTCATTATTCATTTATTCACTGTTAATTACAAAAATGTCTGAGTAAAATAACAAACAAATGAATAAATAAATACAGAGTAACATGACCATTTATCAATTTGGAAAAAGGGTTACGATGGTAAAAGTTTAAAAATAAATCTACAAGAAAGTCACAACAAAAATGCTGGTAAGTTAATGAAAGTAATAAGAAAGAGGAACAAAATGTGGGATATTTAAAGTGTATTTAAAAAAAAATGAAAAAGATGAAAACAAATAAAAAAGACCACCGTAATTAACAAAAAAGGGATTTTTCAAAAAAGGATCAGTTTGTATCTTTCTGAATTAATGAGTTTTAGTTTCCTTAAATCTAACTGTAGCTTTTTCTGCATAAATGATGACTGATGTTCATTGTTATTTTCCTATCAAGTCAAGATAAATGAAATCTAGTTGATTGTTGATCTGCATCCTGCAGCACTGGTCTGTGAAATATTTCTCTGTTTTCAAACACTTCACTGCAGTTTTAAGATGCTCGACTTTTTCTCTCTTTTTTTAGGACTTTTATCTGACATTTGGAGCTAATTTAGGAGATTTACATCTTATGCGTCCAACATGTGATCCTCTCATTAAACTCAGCTCTGTGGGAATCGTTGTGAAGCAGCTCGGGGGGGTTTGGCTTTGTGTATGAAAGTGGGAAACGTTTTGGGCAGGTTTACTGCAGTACTTTTTTCTTTTTTGTGCATTATTGGCCTTTTCAAATGATCTCTCTGCAGATGTGCCTCTGAGCAAGGTGGGGGCACGTTTGCAGAGAGGTAAGTGGGGCTTCCAGTGCAACTTTGGGTGTTTTTTTCCTGACTTAAACGCCACATTGAAGGAACATTTCTGCTTTCTTTTCTGCTGTTTGCTTTTGTGCTGCTGGTTGTTTTCCTGATCGTTGATCCCTGACTGTGGTATGTCCAGTGTCAGAGCCCCCACCCCCCTTTGAGCTCTCCCCTGCCAGGCGCCCGGGCTCACCTTTCACGGCCAGAGCCCGGGCTGACCTGAAGTGATTCCAGATGTGAAGATCTTTTCTGCGTCCCCCTCCTCCTGCTCTACCCAACCCCTTTTACTCCCGTCCTCCTCCTCTTTTTGCCCCTAGGCCGTGGCCAGCCACTCCATCAGGGCTGACAGCCTCCCTTCGGACGCCATCTCTCCTCGCCTGAGCACATGACATACAAGGCACCTCCCCACACACACACACACACACACACACACACACCCCTCCAAGACTTCATCCACGCCCGCCAGCCCCCATCCTCAGCAACACATCTGGAGCTCATTACAAAGGAGACAGTACAAGTGAGGGAGGGGTGAGGAGTCTGTAGGAGAGCGCCTCCTTTAACCCCTTTAACCATCCACCTTCTCCTTCTCTTCATCCTCTGTTTTCTCCTTCTTCATAGCCTGGCACCCCCACCCCACCCGCCTGCAGCGGCCTTCGTCCTGCCGCCGGTGCCGCACCATACCAAATGCTTCATTAATGAGCGCTTTTGGCAACAGAAAAACAGAAACTGCGCAGCTGTTAACAGTGTGCGGTTTGAAACCAGCAGCAGACTTTCCACGCAAGCAGTTGACGCAGAGGCTGCGCAGTTTGTGCGACTGACTCACTGTGATTACACACAAACGCACACACGGATCGTAAAGGAAACATAATTAGTGTGGAGCTGCCATGTGAAGGTCACAGTTGATGACCATACTTCACTGCCAATCGCCTGCATGTGCTTGTTTTTCTTTTCTTCAGGGACTGACAGATCCTGGCTGTTTTTTCTCTCCAAAAA